>PVJI01003413.1:0-54749 GCA_004026765.1 Micronycteris hirsuta
ATTAAGATCCGGTGGCAGACAGGACCAGGTGAAAGCAGAGATCAGCAAGCCAGAATTTTTTAAGATACACCTTTGCCCAATTAATTCCCATCCCACAGACATGATCCACACTTGCTCACACAGGAGTCACACGGAGCTGTGCTCAAAACGTGTAGATTCTCAGGACTGTGTTTACACACGTGTGGAGATTACTGCTACAATTATTCTCTTTTTTAATGTTCAGATTTTTGCAAATGTGGTCAGAGTGTTCCCCTTAAAGCTAGTAAAATTTAAAATTTCACTACAACATATTATAGTACATTACAAGTACGCAGTTATGCTGCATTAAAATAATGGTTTAACCTCCAGTCCCTCATCATTGGGAAATTAGTAAAATAACCCAAATGCCCCCTACCACTCATCTTCTGGAATCATCCTTTTATTATTCAAACAAAATAACTTGTGTTCCTGCCCCACAAAACTGTAGGAAACCTCCAGTATTTTCAAAAGTTTGGGGCAGTGAGAGGGAGAAAGTGTCCTCTGATTCCCTAGCTCTTCTCACGGCCAGCCCCTCCCCCATCACCTCTGGCCCACCCAATGGCCCTTGTGCGTGTTCCCATCCCTTGCTGTACTTCTCCCAACTGTGGCTCCGCACCTTCTTCACTTCTCAAGGCTTTGGTCTCAAGAGTTATCACAACACCACGTCTACCATCCTTAGTCAGTCTACCATTCCTACTCAGTCTACCATAGCTCCTGTCTGCATCATCTTCACCTCCACGATAAGCACCAGCTATCATGCAAATGCAGTGACCACAGCAAACACTTCGTGCATAGTCTAAGTCTAGAGTCATTCAACAGTTTTCAAGTGCCCTGGTCGGTAACATTTTCTTCTTTGCTTCAGTCAGCTTACCTATGTACATCCCTTCAAACACCTTCCTGTCTCCTGACCTCAGCAACCCATCTCCTGGCATCCTGTCCCTGGCTAGTCCCAGACGGCCGTCCCTCCTGGCTCTCCCCAGCCTCAGGTTAAGACTTTTAGCAGCACTTCTCTTGGCCATCGGCTCCTTGTGGCCACCTCTCCTGTGTTCCCGTCAGTGTTCACAGCTCTCTCTAAGGAAAAGCTGTCGATCTGCCGCACAGACCCACTGTCTGCATGCCGACTGTTGAACTTTCCATTGTGATTCATCTGACTCTTGGCAGGATACCAAGGGCTGTGGAGCCGCAGCTGCAATCGTGTGTCAGAACATTCCAGCTCCCAGGAGGAGGAGGGACATGGGGAATAGCATCCTTCATAGGAAAAACACTGAACTGCTTCCTTCCTGCAAAAATCATACACCTTCTCACACACATACACACACACATACACACACACACATACACTTTGTAT
This sequence comes from Micronycteris hirsuta, assembly GCA_004026765.1. Lineage (NCBI taxonomy): Eukaryota > Metazoa > Chordata > Mammalia > Chiroptera > Phyllostomidae > Micronycteris > Micronycteris hirsuta. The sequence continues at coordinate 1,367 of PVJI01003413.1, forward strand.
TTATGTTACTTCCGCCTGTAGCACCCTGAGGAAGGAGGTGAATAAAAACCGCCACTGAAGAGACAAGGTAGTCCAACAGTCCAACTTACAGCACACGCCAGTGGCAGCTCCATTGAGTAGCACTTCCCTGACTCATTGTGAATTTCCTGAGCCATTGTGAATTTTCTACCTCATTAGGTACATATAACCTGGCTGGATGCCATAGCAATTACAAGCAAGAGTAATGACCAGGAAACACAGGTCAGGCCTCAGCCTTGGGCCTAGATTGCAATAGGCTTCAGTGATATAAAAAAACAACCATTAACTAATTGTGAGTCCATTTATTAGGAGGCTTGTAATAAGTAAGTACAACCAGAGTTGGGGAGGGGATTAATCAATAACACCATTTGTGCTGGGTAGAGTAACAGCCAGAGGATAAAGGTATTTCTGTCCTGATTGCCAGAAACTGTGAATATGTTATCTTACATGACAAAAGGGACTTTGTTTAGGATCTTGAAATGGGGAGAATATCTAGGAATATTCAGGTGGGCCCAAGGTAATCACGAGAGTCTTTAAAAGATGAAAGAGAGAGGCAGAGGTTCGAGTCAGATACCTGCAGACATTACACTGCTGGACTTGAAAACGGAGGAAGGGGCCGTGAGCCAAAGAACGCGTAGGCTCCAGGAGCTGAAAAGGGTGAGGAAAAGAAAGGATTGCCCGCTCCTCCATAACCTCCAGAAGAAATGCGGCTAGCCAACTCCTTGATTTGAGCCTACTAGACCCATTTCAGCTTCTGGTCTCCAGAACTGTCAGATAATGAATTTGTCTTAAGCCACCAGGTTTGTGGTAATTTGTTAGAGAAGCAATAGAAAACTAATACACCCCTCTTCCCCAACTGAGGTCTGAGCAAATGAGGAGAAGGGCAAGGAATAAGATACAGAGAAAGGTACCACCTTTATCTCTGATAAAGCTGAAGGCAGAAAATGTGACTCTGGTTGTATTAAAATAAGAGGTCTCCCAAACAACACCCCAGATTAGACAGATTTCACCACCCGCCAAGTGCCACCTCGGGCCAGCCCCTATAAAATTCACAGCAGGAGGTGCGAAGGAAGCAAAAGCACTTGCTTTTAGTTCGAAGCTAGACTTCAAAGAGAAAAAAAAAAAAAGGGATAAAGCTGGGCATCCCTGGATTCTCATTCCAAATGCCCCAGTCAGGTAATTCACTCTTCTCTCCAGAGGGAGAGTGAGGAAGACTGATGCTAATGGATGTCCTTCTACGTGGAAATAAGAGGGAAAGGAAATAAAGTTTTAATTCACTGCACATCCCAGACACCGCTCGGGACGTATGACTCCCTGGGTGATGCATTATTCGGGGAGGCATTACAGTACAGGTGTTAAATTCGCTGCTCTGTAGTCCGTGTGCCTGAATTCACGTTCTTGCTTTATCAGATGCTAGCGAGCTGCTTGCTTACTCTCTCTGTGCCTCCGTTTCCTCGTTGCTTAAAAATGGTAAGGAGGACAAGAAGAGGATTGGGATATAATAATAACTTATTTTACAATTTTGATGTGAAAATTAGACAAAATAATGAACGTAAAGTACTTATCACGGTGTCTGGCATATACGAGTAGTATGTGTTCAAAAAATACCGACTGTTATTTTTGCTAAATACTCTTTCTACATATTTCCATATATTGTATAAATATTTTTCAGTTAAGGCATAAAGACTTATTACAGAGAGTGTGACACTTACGTTAGATCAGTGGCTCTCAACCAGGAACTGTCACCTGGGGGCATTTGGCCATGTATGCAGACACTTTGGCCGTCTCAATTGGAGAGTTCCGCTGGCATCTAGTGGGTAGGGGCCGGTGATGCTGCTGAACCCCCTAAAATGCATAGGGCAATCCCCACAACAAAGAATTACCCAGTCCAAAATGTTAGTAGTTCCAAGGTTAAGAAACTATATTAGAAATCATTGAACTGAGTTGCATGAGAAAAAGAACTTTTTATTTATATTCTATTTATTAGGCAGCTATATGTAATGTATAAATCAGGTACTGAAATACAGTTATGTAGCCTGAGATACAGTGAAAGGAGGGTCAAACAGGTACTTAAAAGAGAAACTTTTGTGGGTTTCCTCCCTTCTTTCCTTTTTTCCTGTTTTTCTTTCTCACTTTATTGAAGAATGAAGAGGTTCTTTTGAATACATTTTGCAAGGAGCCAGATTTCAGCCCCATTGTCCTACTCCCACACTAATTGTGAGTATTTTCGAAGTTTCCCCATTATAATGCTACCTGCCATCCGCAGCTGGCGAGGAAATGCCTGTGGGAGGGAGGTCTCCAGCCCCTGGACTATGAAGAGCCTCGGATGGGTACATGCAATAAGCATCGTCCAAAAACTGAAGACACGGTTCATCTCATATTTCTCTGAACCATTTTCTAATGAATGCTACCGTGATAACTAATATAAAAACTAGAATAAAAATATTACCATATTAAGAATAACTTTTTTCATCATGTATTTTCTCAATCAATAAAGACAAAAATATACCTATAATCTGTGGTATGACTGTATTCTTGAAATTTTGGATGTCGTGCTGGAGAAGACTGGGAATCCTTTTCAATATGCTATATGTAATTAAATTATTATCTTCCTTAGACTCCTTTATGGCCTCCCACCATATCCCACTATCATCCCCAAAATGCCAAATAATCCTAATGCTTACAGTGGAAAAAACTTTGGGTAACTTCCTTTCAATGTGACCTTTTTAAGCATAGACGAGAGACAGCCCTCACTTCACCTGTGCTCATTTCCGAATCCTCCCCTCACCCAAGCCCCAAACGACTCATCTGTATATTTTAGCGTAGTGTCCTACCTGCTCTAACTGGGCAATACGTTACCTCATGCTGTGCATTAACCTGCCACGGCAGTGAGAACCTTTAGCCAAACAATTACAAGCAAGACTAATGACCAGGAATCTGGGAATGAATGGCTAGCAATGGCCACCCTCCTTCCTGAACACATGAGTGTATGAACCGCTATACAAGGAGATTCTTGTTTTATTGCCTGAAGGAGGAGGCAGAGATACTTACATGAGAGTACATAGTTAAAAATGATGGTGTACTTCCATGTAATAGGGCTTATTAAAGCAACGAACAAGAAGAAGTGTAAAGGCAGAGCAATTCAAGCATTGGTGTAGTAGATCCATGACATTATTAAGGATACATGGGGTTTTTTTTCCATCTTTTCTACCTATCTCAGGTGATTGGCTCTTGACGTCAAATTTTTTCCTGGTGGTTCAAGACTACAACATCACAGTCAGGTCCAAAGGTAAAAGAAAAAGTCAGTTTCTTCTTGCCTATCTCTTTTTATCAAGAAGATAATCTTTCCCAGAAGTCTCTCCCTGGGAACTTTCCCAGAAGTTTTTCTCAGGGACCACTGACAAGGACAGATCACAAGGCCACGCTCAAGTTGCAAGGAGGCAGGGACAACAAGCACTGGAATTTTCAGTCTCTGCAGTGAGAAATAGGCACTTCCAGCAACGAGTGAGATACCTACCCCAGTGAGAGACAAGGAGTCGGAAAACGGTGGTGCTTCCCCACCAGACCCAGGCACCAGGCCCGGCCCCCAAGATAGACAGGGCTGCAAGTTCGAGCCGGAAGGGCCCACATCCAGACTCTGAAGGCACACTTACTCCTGCTCTCACACCTACATTAGCTCCAACTGCCCTCCCAGGTCCATCGTCACCTTTCAATTCAATTATTCTCAAAGAACTTTAGGGGGTAAATTCTTTTCATTTTTGAGACAATTTAAAATCACTATACAAAAATAAAAATACTAATAAGCAAATACTAAAAAATGTAAGTGATACCACTTGAGATAATTACTGTTAATGCTAATAGCTTATTGTAACATTTCTTTAAACATTCTTATGTTAACATATACACATACCTTTTTACAAGGTGTATTTCTTACAGCATTTTCCTCCATTGCAACACATATAAGAACACAAAACAAATTATTGTGCTTAACTTGGAAAGTAAATGGAACTATTTAGAAAATAGCCAAAGCCAACTGATAAAGATAATAGGAAAAAGAGTTTGGAATAGTGTCAATTCAAAGTTAATTCATCACATTTATATATCAGTAAATGTGAAACTACATGGTATTTGCCTGAAATATATTTTGTAAAATTAATTTCCAGCCCAATATTTGAAACAAGAACACCATTAGCTTTCCATGCATATCCAGGTTTGCTTTGACTATTACACGTATAAATCATTCCTTCGACACTCTGTTGTGAATAATGCTACAGCATTAAAAGGATTCAGTGTATAAAATGTTCCAGTTTGCAAAAATATTCACATAAATAGCATCCTCACTTTCAAAACTGTCTTTGAGCTTATATCTCCAGTAACATACTCACATCCCTTCTACGAAGTCATTTCTTGGGTAGCTAATATAATAATTTTAAATAATTTAGCATCGCAGAACTATTTTCCTTGCACTTAGGGGACATACCTGCCTGCATCTCACATGTCACAGCTCTCCTTAAGGGGGTAATTCTGACCAGCCGTCATGACTTTGCCCCTGTGGTGCACCTGTTTGGCCATAAAGATGCTTTGATGCTGTTTAAGTTCCGGCTCTGCCACTTATTAGATGTTTTCTGGTGAGATACAGCTTAACCTTTACAAAGTTTCCACTTTCTTAATTGTAGAGTGGAAAAAATACAATACCTATCTCACAGGCTTGTAGTGAAGATTAAATAAAATGTTAAATGCTATGTAATGCCTAGGATATAGTTGCTCAATAAATAGTATCAATAACAAAATTAGTGATGGCGATGCTGCTGATGGGGATGCGAAGATGCGGCAAGAACACGCGTGAAGCAGGACTAGGATAGTGCTCTCCCTTCATCCACGGGTCTAGTACAGGGAGTCCTAGATAAAAGTATATTTCATAATCTTAATTTTGAACTTCCAGAAATAAGGAAATTAAATTTACATAAATTGCATCATCCAAAGAACTTAGAAACAAAAGTACAATCAGGTATTCAGTGGTGACACTGATTGACCAAATATGATGCCACAGACTAGCTGTACTTTTCACATCTCCTTCCTCAACTTAATGAATAAATTAGTTGATATTTTTAATGTATTGTTGACTCATTTCCACTAGGTATTTTGCTAGGTGCTCCTGTATTAGCCTTGATTTGCCAAAAATTCTAGAAATTCTAGAAACTACTGATGAAGAATCAGAGTATGCCCGTCCATCTAAGAAATGTTTATGACATAGAGGTGGGCATATCGAAAGGGAAAAAATAATGGTGAGGGAGAGACTGTAGCTCAGTAAGTGCTACAAACTGACACGCTAGACCAAAGGTTAAATAAGGAACAACTGCTGCTCCGGGAAACCCTTGTGAACACTTGGACCACCAGCTCTTCAGAAGCAGGTGGATAAATCTCGCTACTGTAGCATTTCCCTGTGGGGAAGACATTACAGATGCTGACTTCTGCGGGCCTCCTTCTCTAGTGCCAGGCCTCCCGGCCCTCACTCCACACTATCATCACTAAAAAGAGCAGAGAAGAAAAGCAGCCACATTTTCTTAAATTAAACACAACAAAAATTAAGGATAGTTTTTGCTGACAGGGTAAAAGGAAAACAATTCTCTTAAGAGGCAGGGATTTGTTAATCGTGTATAAAATTATACGCCTTAAGATGCAACTACAAATTACTGCTCCATGAAAAAGAATATAAAAGCAGCCAATAATTCAGATCTATTGGTTGAATTTAAAGCTGTCTCTAAAATCTCTCTCCAAGATCATCTGCAGCATGGTTTATCTGTCATGTGAATCCTGTGTCGACAGTGTTTGGAAACACACAATTCTATCCTGGCTAAAGAGCCTGATGTACTTCGGACACACTTACCTGGCAGGCTTAGTGACAAGGGTAGGGGTGAAGATTTGAGTTTGGCTCAGTGTAACCATTTAAGCGCATGTGTATTGTCTCCTGTGCTGGTATCTTACCCTACGCAACAGACGACGCAGAGTGTGGAGCTGAGGACCAAAGAATCACCACAGTTTACATCACCTGTCCCACAAATACCCCTTTGAAAAGGTGTTAACACTCATTTTTCAAAGAAATTGGAAGTTTTGCATTTGGTTTAAGGCTACCTTGTTTTTGAAATAGGTTGTAAATTCTCCATTTCTTAAACACAAGAGTATAATGAGAAAGAGAATTCTGATTCCTGGTGTTCTTGCCTGAAATCATCAGGTTAAGTAATATGAAATTTGAGTTAGTATGTTTACAAATTTCAGCCTGGGAATTTATATGGTGACTGAAAATTTTCTCAAATCGAGGCTGAGTGGAAACGCCTCTCAAAGACTTCAGTCTGATGAGTGAACGAGTACACTCGCACGCTCACACCCACACACGATCACGCACAATCACGCAGCATCTACTGCAGACTGATCAGTCCTGCCCAGTACAGGACCCCTGTCAGAAAGAAAGAAATAGCAGGGACATGGGAGGGAAGGAAAGAGGGAAGGAGGAAGTGAGAGAGAGAGGGAGGAAGGAAGAGAGAAAGGATGGAAAGAAGTTTGCACGTGCAAACATCAACTTCCAAAATAAATAAAAACCCTGAAAAGTTAAGTACAACTCAAATTTCAGAAAATCACTTTATACAGGGTGGGCAAAAGTCAGTACACAGTTGTGAGCACATGAAGCAGAGTTTATTCTTGTATTACTATTTATTTATTGATTGTGTTATTTTCCATACAAACAACTGAAAACCTACTTTTACCCTACCCTGTATTTCTACATAGACTTACAACATTATTTTCAGAAATGCCTTACTTGATTTATGATTGGATTTCATTATCTCAAAGCTCATATGGCATTACCTTTTATTTCAGTTTTTTATAAATGTCCAACATAAACTATATTCAAAGACGGTGCAGTGTAGTGGTGAAGACAGGTATGTGCTAGAATCCTGGCTTTGTCACGCACTCTGCACAGTTTACCAAAATTATCTAACCACTCAGCAGTAAACTAAGCATCATAGTATCTACCTCGTCCACACTTCAGTGAAAATAAAATAAGCTCCTGCACACAAAGAGCCTGGTACAGTGTGCTGTCCAGGGTAACATTCAAAAAATGTTAACTTCCCATTAAACCCCAGCTCTCAACCCCGGCCACAGATTAGAACCCAGGTAGCTTTTTCAAACACTGATACCCAAGCCCCCTCTCATTCCAATGGAATCAGAATCTCTTGGGGTAGAGCCTAAGCACCTGCATTTTTAATGCTCTTGGTTATTTTAATAGGCAATCAGGGTTAAAAGCCACTTAAAAAACCATTCTGTGGTTAAGGACCGCCTACTTTGTTCACCAGTGTGTTCCTAGCCCAGTACTCAGCACAGGGCAGGCATTCAGTGTGTGCGCTGAATGAATGGGTAGTAAAGGCTCATCTCTTCAACATATTTCAAGGTGAATCAACAACAAACACCAACACTTGGAATGCTTATAAGCCAAAAACAATCCAGTGTCTAAACAGAAAGTTGAATACCCTAAAGCTTCCTTTTTTAACATCCAAGCAATAGAAGCACGTGCCTGTGCAGTCGTCACTGTGCTGTTTTGAGTAAAATAAGACCATTTTCTTCCATCAGTAAAGCAACTAAGGACAGCTTTTGCAACAACGTCTAAAGCCTTACACTAGAGGAGTAGTACTCAACTTTTTGTCTTCACAGTATACTTATGAATACAAGAATTTTTGTCCACAAACAAGAAGGATTTAAAAGCCTCAAAGCAACACCAAATAAGTCAGAAACAACTATGACATAATCATTACTATGACTGAAAAATATCTCACGAGATTTGTAGAAACTCACCTGGTTATCTAATCTTTTACTCAGTCTTACACCAGAATGTCACTGTTCTAGAAGAATGCTTTGTTATCTTTAATTTGCTCCCTTATAAACCCATGAAACAAAATTCTCATACTTCCCCCAAGCACGCAATGTCTTTTCAAAATGCCATTTACCTCCTACTAACAGCACATTGTGCTCCCCTCTCTATGCACCTCACAGCCGTCGCGGCTCAAGTTTGCATCTGACGGCTATCTTCAAGACAGTAAGTAAACCCAGAGTAAAAGGAAACAGTGCTCACTGGTTGCACTAGTCGGCTATTTCTATAATAATGCTGTGCAACAATACACCCCCAAACTCAGCAGTTGATAATAACAAGCGTTTATTTCCTTGCTCATGGGAGGGCAGGGCAGCTACAGTTTGTCTAATCTAGGCCGGGTTCAGCTGAACAGCTCTGCTTCACACTCCAGGTCAGCTCCACGGCTCCAGGCTGAGGTGCAGATCTGCTCGACATGTCCTATTTCAGAGTCCAGGCAAACAGGGCACGTTCTTCCTGTGGAGCAACCACTAGAATGTAGGGAAGTGAGCCCGACCACACAAGCACATCTTAAGCATCTGCTCATGTCACATCTGACTGTATCTCAATGGCTAAAGCAAGGCATATTGTCAATTCTAAAATCAAGGTGAGAGGGAAGGAGTATACTTCATCCGGGATGAAGTCATGGCAAGTATATGGATGCATAATTCTGTCCGTGAGAAGTAAAGAATTCAATCTACCACATGGAGCAAAATTTAGTGGCACACAGTAGAAAATCCCTGCCCTCGGAGGCCAGAGAGTACAACAAGCAATGTGATTCACCATACTTAGACCTGGTAGGTGGGTACCTTTCTTTTCCCAAAACATAAAAATCTCTCTCTACCTGCTAGAATTTTTTTATTATCATAATCTCATATTGGTTAAACAACCAAGATCAGAGGGTAAGCTCTGGAAGACTCCGATAAAACTCAGAACATTCCCTGGGAGGCCAAATAATGGCATGAGTATCCAGAGCCAGGCACGCCCAGGCTGGAATCCTTCCTATATACCTTTACTTACAAGCCATGTGACTTTAAATAAATAGCTTAACTCTCTGAATCCTGGGAGTTTTTTTTGTTTCCTAGATTATTTTTAGTTGGTGTCCTTTTGTTTCATTTTACATTTATAAACTGGAAAAGTAGTATTGATATCAAGGAAGGAACAAATGTCAGAAAAGCACCTGACACAGGACCGGTGCTCAATTTACTTTGGTTCCCTGTCACCAATTTACTTTGGTGCCGTCACGAGATTGGCTGTTTGTTTTTTAATAACAGAGGAGAGAGAAGAGAGATGGTGATTATACATCCTGAATTTCCTGGCACAGTCCTTATCTCTCTAAGTCTACTTATTTCTATCACACAATGTGTTCTTATTCTTATTTTTAAAAAAACAGTACCATTCTTGGATGGATGACCTGGCAGTTTCATATAAGAAAGAAGACATTTATCACCCTCTCCCTTCATCCTGCTTCATTAATCCCTCCTCATCTAACTCTAACACATTTTACTTAAATATCCTTTACTCTGCAAAGGTTTCCCTGATCCCACTCTGCTCTCAGCCGGGCTGAGGGTCCCTCATATGTGTTCATAACATGCTATAGTTCTCCACCTGAACATTTACCACGCCGTACTGCAATTGCACATTTATGTGGATCCCACTACTCTTTAAGTTCCCGTCTGCCTGTCTTGTTCACCGTGTTTATAGAACACGAGAACACGGGTACAAATCATCCATCTGCCGCCAGGTGCACACTAACGGGCCTCTATGATTTTTGCTTGGCCAGCATTCAATCCTTCTCCTTGTGATATTTCCTTCAGTGACATTACTTTTATCCTTGCATTTAGCCTTAATTATATTAATAAAAGAAAACAACATATTTCCTCTTTTACATACAACAGATTGAGTTGGGTTTGGAATTTCCAACTGAAATAATTCTAACGTATAGTGATACTAGTTCCTGGCAATGGTGTATTATCAGTTATGGACCTAAAATACAGAATTGGGTGAGTTAATGCAGAATGGACTTTTTTTTTCCTGCCTCCACATGAGAGCCAAGATTGAGTCCACTGATCTGAGAGCGGGGGACAGGGACAGGGAACTGGCCCTGTTGCTCTGAGAAGCATGGAAAAACAGATGCAGGGCACAGGGGCTTGAAAGTCATGGAAAAAAACAGTCAAGTGGGAATTGCGTAGGCCACTTGAAAACAAACTTCCCAGCCTCATCACTTGACTGGGAATCTCCGCGCCCTTCCCACAAAACATAGTCCCTTGATGGATGAGAGAAGAGGATCAAATGGTTCAGCTTCAGGGAGAGGCTGGTAGATATTTTTAGGAGTGAAAGGAAGTCATCAGTACTGTGACATTCCTGGTACGGGCCTGGTCACCGAGCTGCCTGTGTGCCTTTGATGCTGGCATGGTACACTTGCCCCTGCGTGTTTGCTCTGAAAGGAAGACCAGACACCTGGTCCTCTCCCACAGTCATTGCAACCTACAAATGCCTAATTCTCCCCCAGCTGCCTGGGACCTTTGGACCTGTCATTTCTTTCCCCCACTCACGTCAGTGATGATTGTCTCCTCTCTCCCTTACTGTTTCATAGTGTCATAAAACTCTACACGATGAAGGGATTTTCAATAGGAGTGATGTATTGCATGACTTAATGCAATAAATAAGATAGATTTTAGATTTGATAGTCTAAACCACATTTTACATTAAAGAAGGGGGTGATCACAAAGGAAATGGACCTCCCTGGGTCGCCTCATGGCTATGGCTGCTGACGGCTTTCCAGAGGAGCACCTGCATATTGATTACAGCCAGAATTTGCGACGGAAACAAGTATCTGAGCACTTGAGCTTTGCACCTATAAAACACAGTCTTAAGAAATATAAAAATACAGTCCTTTCCTATTTCTTTCTGCAGAATGGCAGAGGGGTGAGGAATACAGGGGCAGACTTAAGTCTCTGAAATCGAGAGTCACTGACTTCTGACTAGGACCAAACCCAGGAATGCGATGCTTCTCAAATCATGTTCTCCAGCCTCTCTTCCCTCGTGTATAGGCCTGGCAAGAGTCTGCTAAGGGTTCTGCAACAGTTAACTGATTTTTATTACTGCCAGCAATATTTTGCTTGAGAGTAATAATAATTCCTTATCTCATTTTTATTTAACTAAGTTTTAAGAAAATATATTGGATAAGGGTTTTAGCAAGTTGTTATTGGTTTCTTTTTTAACATGAGTTATGTAGAATTAGTTATTATCTTAAAGAGTTCTGTGGTTTTAAAAAAACTGGTGGTGGCTACTCCCAAGTATTTCTCAGCCCTGTAACTTCTGGCACCAGGGTGAACCCTCTGAACTAGAACAAATTCTGCCTAAATGGTGTGGAGTGTCTATTCACTTCATTGCTGACTTTGTTTTAATCACTTCAGCTCCCACATTCCTACTAAAAACACAAAACTCTACTAAATAAAACTTAAAATATGTCCAAAATATAAATAACCAAGTATATACTCCTCTATTGTAAGCCAAGACAGAAACACAAGTTGAACTAGGTTAGGGAAAAGCAGAATAAATGAGCTTGGTACTTGGGCTGGGCAGCCAGGAAGGCACTAGAATCTCTCTCTCTCTCTCTCTCTCTCTCTCTCTCATTATTCTTTCCCTCTCTCTCTCCCCCGACCCCCGCCCTCAGCTCAGACTAGCAAAACAGAATACCATAGACTGGGTGGCTCAAACAACAGCCATTTATTTTCTCAAAATTCTACAGGCTGAAAGTCCAAAATCAGGGTACCAGCATGATGGGGTTCTTCCTTCATTGCAGACCGCCATGGTCACATTCTCACTCTGTCCTCACATGTCTTAGTGTATGCATGTGGAGAAAGAGAAAAATCTCCTCCTTCTCTTCCTCCTCCTCCTCCTTCTTCAGGGCACAAATCTCATATTGAGGATCCCATCATTATTTCCTCATCTAAACTTAACCATTACCCAAAGACCCCCACCTCCAAATAATAGCATCCCTTGGGCTTCAATAGTGGCTTTGGGATGGCACAAACTTTTGGTCCAACTCTCTCTGTCTCTTTCTCTCTCTTACACACACACACACACACACACACACACACACTTCTGCCAACGTCTACCTTTCAGTCTCATTTTCTCCTACCCCAGCCTGACAAGAGCCCTGACTGCTGAACCATCCAAATTCTCCTATTTCTATTCCCAGGCTAGAAATGCTAGTTACTCTCACTGGCTCCATGTTCAAAACTCCTGGAGAAAGGCATTGTTTGGTCCAGCCTGGCCCTGATGTGCATTCCTGGAAAAGCCAACAGTGCCTAAGAGAATGGCACCACCTATTCAACCAAAGGGCTCAGACAGGAAGGAGCATCCCTACGAGGCCACACATGCGGTTTACAACTCACATTTATAAAGACTTATTAGAGCGCCCTGGTGATCAATGTTAGGTAAAAATAGCAATACATTAACCATATCTAAGGTGTGATAACCATGTTATAAAAATGTAAACTTGATGTTCACTTGATTATGGTGGAAACCACTTATTCACTGCTTTATCAGAGCATGGGCTGGCACATAACAGATGTTCAATGAATACTTTTTAAATAAATATATGCAATAAATGTGAACAGAGAACAATGACAGAAACTGTATACACCAAATTCTAAAAGCAATAATCTCTCAATATGAGATTACAGAAAATTTAAAAATTTTCCTTGGTATACTTTTATATTCTACAGTACGCCTGTGGTGCTTTTAAAATCAGAAATGCAATGTTTCTTTTAAGTAAGCTTAATGAGAAAATGAGCAGTCTGTGTTTTGACGGACAGAAAAATTGGAATGTTATCAAGTGCCTTTGACAGCAATCAGCAGTTTTTCCCCAAGAGACTCTGGAGATGGTAAAATGCAGGGCCTGCCTCCTCCAGCCCAAAGCAGGTCACCTAGGGGGTGGGGGTCTCCTGGGAAGAAAGCTTGTTCAAAGCTGTTCTCCCTGACATTAAGATAAGAGAGGCAGGCCTCTCTGGCTCCCAGGCCCACTGTGGCGGAACACCTCCCAGAGTCAGCATCCAGGGCTATTTTCAGCTCCCCCAGCAGCAACTGACAAGAAAGCAAAACCCCGAAAAGCCCTGAGGCCTAACTGATGTGAAGCTACTGGCCTAACCATTGTGAAAAGAACTCAGCTTGCTCCCCCAAAGAACAGGAAGCTTAAAGAAACCTGGGAGATCATCCAGTCCACCAATCATTTTACTGGGAAAAAAACTGAAAGGCAGAGTGGCAAAGCGCCTTCTGGAACATTAAGCCATCTGCACTTAAGTTTCCTCTTCCGTCTGAAACCCGAGTACGCCTGGCCTTAGTGTATCCAACTTAAGGTTTATTCATCTCAGTGTGTGAAGAATGGCAAACTCAAAGCCCTTGAAGAATGTCAACCTTGAGTGATAGAAAGCAAAGGAAACAGGTATTTCACTGGCAGAGAACAGAGAGTTCCTAAAAATCTCTTTGGCATCTCTCTTTTCTTTAAGTCCTATGCATGACTGTATTTGCTGCAGTTCGTCTTCTGTCCTCCTCAAAATCCCCAGCCCATCTAGCTTTCTGCCATTGTGGCCAGCTATTCTTCCTCACTGGGAGATCTCCGCGTCTGCATGCTTTATTGTGCAACTCACTGTGGCCTCTTCAATTCTCCCTCCACTTCTCACCCACCAGCGCAACAAAGGACCAGTCGCTGACTAAGCAATCAAACAAAACCAAAAAAAAAAAGATTTTAAACAAGTATAATTTATGGGTTTTTTTTTTTACACATGTAATAGGTAGTAACAATATGCACCTCACAGACTTGTCTGTGAGAAATGAACACGGTGACCAAAGTGAAGCCCTGAGCAAATGCATGGTGGGCGCTCAACAATGGCACCGTGAGGCGTGGCCAGTAAGTCCAAGTGCAGGAAAGGTGAATGAAAGCTGGCAACCCTAAAGGCACTACTACTTCCCTTAGGGAGTAGTCCTCGGCAATACTGAAACTTAACTTTAGCATGCTTAACATTCAAACACCTCACCACTCCATCTCTACTCATTTATTTCCTCCCTGGCCCCTCCCATCCTCCCAATTCTTTGTCTCATTTGTTTTTTAAATAAAAAATTTTTTAAATTTACTTTTAAAGAGAGGAAGGGAAGGAGAAAGAGAGGGAGAAAAACAGAGAAATACATGGTTGCTGTAGAGAACAGGGAAACTGAGGCAAATATGTTTTACTAGCTAGGAGGAACTAAGAGATTAGCCCACTAGGATGTTTACCCAAGTCAGAAAGAACACCCTGACCCTGGGACGAATTACCTCGCCAGCCGCATGTTTATGTAAAAGTGCTGTTCATGCAAGAGTGACTGTTTGGTTGTTTTTTGTTGTTGTTATTTTGTATTAACGGCTGTGTACCGCCCCCCCATTCCCGCGCGCAGTCTCTGTAAGCCAATAGCTAACTGCTAACTCTGCTTCTGTACAACGCTTGCTTGCTCGCACCAAAACTCCCTATATAAGCCCCCAGTTGTAAACGCCAGGCGCGACTCTCATCTGCAGCCCCTGTGGGCACTGTGTCTCCGGACACTCTGAGAGTTCGTCCCTGTGCAGGTAAAGATTTGGCCAATAAAGTAGTATTTCTAAGCCCAGAAAGTCTCTAGTATTTGCACTCGCGATCGTGGGATATAACAGTTGCCTCTTGCGTCCCCCCAACCAGGGACCTGGCCCACAGCCCAGGCATGCGCCCCAACTGGGCATCTAACCTGTGACCCTTCAGTTGACTGGCCGGCACTCAATCCACTGAGCCACGCCAGCCAGGGCATGTCTCATTTTCTTGAAGTCTCTGTAGAATGGCTGGCAAGCAGGACTGATGAGGTGTTCGTGGGGTACAAACTCAGTGCTCAACCCCTGACCTCCACACAGCTCCCCTGCCGTGCACGCTCACAGAACCCACACTTCCCCGCAGTCCTCACCATCACAACCCTGTCGGTGTAATTACTTGTCTCCTCTGACAGGGTGTAAACACCGAGAGCACAGAACCATAATGTCTTATTAGTTACTGTACCCCATGGTTATGCCCTATGATTATATGCTATCATAGTATCTGGCACAGGAAGGACAGAAGGAAGGAAGGGAGGGAGGAAAGAAGGAGGGACGGAGGGTAGGATGGTGGGAGGGAGAGACAGTAATCTCAAAAGAGACCATTCCACCCAAAGAAATTTGAACTCACTTTGCGTTATGCCCAGCTCCTAACCTTCTAAGACACTTCTCAGACATAAAAGGGCCATCAATAATAGTCTAATGCTTCTACTCCACCTCCCTACCTGTTATCCATTGAACTGTTCCCACCATTATTTTCTGGTAGTGCACAGCTATCTTTACAGATATATGCATGCCAGTGGCAGGGGAGCATTACATGAATGTAGAATCAGGTCAAGGCATCCTGTATTTGCATCCTTTGGTGGCTTTGCCACAATGCTTAGCCAACCTTTCCCCCAGTTCCATCTTCCTCTTGACTCCTCCCTTTCAGAATCCCTACCCACCTCCCACCCTCAAGATTTCCATCTCTTTATGCAGAGGAATTCCTATCTCTTCAGTCTCTGGGGGTATAAACTCTTACTGGGGAAGAGTGGAAAGGTAACACATCCAAGAGTATGCCCAAGCTTTGAAACCACAGCTTGTGAGGGTTAATAAAGTTGATAGCTAGGAGTTGTCCTCCCCAGCATCCCTCTGCGGAGACCAAGAGAGTGTCTTTTCCTAGTGTCAGTGACAGTTACGCAGCTCTTCGTCCTTTGCTTAGCCAGCCCTTACTCTTCCTGTAATGATACCAATGGTGTCAACAGCTTTTTTTCCTCATGAAAATCTGAACCCTTTGTTAAAATTTTCCTTTTACATATACACATACGTGGTTTCCCATAAATGCATAGGTGTGAGCATACTATACTAGTTTCTAGTAGAGTGTTTTAAATTTTTCTTTTCCTGTTTTATTTGGTTTTCTCTCTCCCTCATTCCCTCATTGTTAATTCATGTTAACTACCTAGGAGATTTATCTTTAGACACTTCTCTTCATGCTTATGTAATTATATACAAACATCTGTATACATATAAACATATAGCAGTGAATGCATTTTTGTTTTATAAGGATGAGATCATATTCTATAGACTTTTCTGCATCTTGCTTTTCTCATGTGACAATAATTCGTGGAAATCCCTTCCAGTCACCTGGTATGGGTCTAATTTTTTTGTTGTTGTCTAATGGAAGCATACTGTTACATGGTATGAGCAGTCCACAACGTACTTACCATTCCCTCATTGACGGGCACTCATCTCCTCTCAGCCTTTGCCCAGTTAATGCTGTAATAAACACCCTTGAATATATTCTTAAGTACTTTTCCTTTAAACAGTTTCTCAGAAGTGTGATATGCTAGGTGGAGGGAAATATGTATTTTTAATAGATATTCCTAGTTTATTTTCCAAAAGGCTGTAACAATTCACATTTCCATCTGCAGAGCGTGAGATTGCTCTTTTCCCTGCATGCCCACCAGCAGTGGATGTCACTCAAAGTCCTGGCATTCCCTGCGGCGTACAGCTATTTCCTTGTTACTTTCACGTACATTTCCTTGGCCTCTAGTGAGTTTGAGTATCTTCATTCTCTCCGGAGTTGCCTCCTACTATTCTTTGCTCATTTTTCCACTAAGTGTTTATCTTCTTGTCAATCTATGAGTTCTTTTCTACATTAATCCCCTGTTCGAAATCCACGTTTTTCCAAATCTATTTTTTATTTAGACTTTTATAGTGTCTTTCATCATACAAAAGCTTTCTTCTTTTTCTATTTTAAACTTGGAAATACAGCAAAAAGTTCTGCATGTCCTTTCATTGTCAATGTTGGGCATTGTTTAACAGATCCATTAAAGGATATTTTGTTCTCTGGGTCCTGGAGACAAGGAGATGTATCATCTTTTATTATTAAATTTATTGGAGTAACATTGGTTAATAGTATTACATAGAATTTTAGGTGTACAACTTTATAATATGATATCTGTATACTCACTCACTTTTGTGCTCACCAGCTGAAATCCAGTTTCCTTCCGTCATCATATACTTAACCCCCTTCACAATTTTCACCCTCCCCCCAACCCCCTTCCTGTCTGGTAACCACCATTCTGTTGTCTATAGCTGTAAATTTGGGGGGTTTTGTTTGTTCATTTGTTGCTTTTTTGTTTTATATCCCACATATGAACAAAATCATATGGTTCTTGTCCTTTTCCATCTGACTTATTTCACTTAGCGTAATACTCTCCAGATCCATTCATGTTGCCCCAAAAGGCAGATGCATTATTTTTTATTTGCTATTTACTATTTACCATTGATTAGGACCCAGAGTCTGTGATGTTTCATGGTAATTTATAGGTTTTTCTCCAATAGAGATGCAAATTATTTGTATCCAATAGAGAAAATAAGTCGTCATTTTATTTCCTTGTAGCCAGATTTGTCTTGAACTTAGCAAGCTTGTTCCAGCCTGCCTTTCCCAACCAACTGTGCACATCTCTGCTCTTCACACACTTTGAACCTGTCTTATCATTCTGCTGGTTCCCTCATTAAAGAATTAAATAAATTTTTGACTTGTGTTCAATTTATATTCATATGAGAGTCCTGTCTTTAATGTTTGTTAATTATTTTTGACACCGGATTTTTTAACATAATGTGAGAGAGGGTTGACTTTATTTTTCCCACAGGAACAGTTAATTGTGTCAGCTCTACTTATTACATAATCTATCCTTCTCCCTTGTGAGTAGCAATACTTAATTTTTGCCATACCTAGAATAAAATGGTGTTGTAGATAGACAGCATGCAATAGATATATTTTGGATGGATAGTATATATTTTCATATGTACTGAGTTCTACTTCTTGGTTCTGTAGTCATCTCTTCTGAGCTTTCAGTCTATTCTTTCGCCAATACCATTGACTTGTTTATTGTGGCATTATTGTATTCCCTGATGCTTAAGAGGACTTTTAGTTTTCTCAGCATTCTCCTTTATTCATGAGTATTTATCCTTCCATATAAACTTAAAGAACATTTTATTTAATTCTAAAAAGAAAACTTCCAGCCCTGGCTGGTGTGGCTCAGTGGATTGAGCATGGGCTGCAAACCAAAGGGTCGCCGGTTCAATTCCCAGTCAGGGCTCATGCCTGGGTTGCAGGCCTGGTCCCCAGGGGGGCCACATGAGATGCAACCACACATTTATGTTTCTCCCCATCTCTTTCTCCCTCCATTCCCTTCTGTCTAAAAATAAATAAATAAAATCTTTAAAAAAATAAAAGAAAAAGAAAATACCTATGAAATTTTACTGGAAATTGTAGATTTTTCTATTCATTTTGATGAAATTGATATTTTGTTATTTTTAGGCCCCTCTAAAATATACATAGCAATCAAAATGCCAAGATATAGAACATGTATAAAGGAACCATAAAATTGTTATTGAAAGATACAGTGTGTGCTAGGATAGAGGGGCTTAAAATAACAAACTATGAGCTCTTGCTTTATGTCTCTCAATAACAATTTTATGGTTTTATACAGGTCCTGTATCTTGGCACATTTATTGCTATGTATATTTTAGATTTTATTGCTATATCAAACATAGGACATTTTTTTCATATTTCCATTTTTAGATGATTTTTACATCTTTATATTGTTTAAAATGCCTTACAAAATTCTCATTATTTTTAATATTCATATCATTTCACATAGGTTTGATCTTTCTCTGTTCCCAAAGTGCTTTTAGAGTAAAAACAAACCAAGAGCCCACATGATTTCTTTTCTGCCAATAAGCATTTACTGGCAACTTTCAACACACTTTTCTTTCCTTAGTGCTCCATAACTTGCTGTAAACACACTCTTTTTGGCTATGTTTAAGCTCTGCTCAAAAGAAAAGGAAGAGCCCTACAGGAATGCCACCCATGAGGAGACACTAGATCTGGAAAAAAAAAAAATCCAAAGGGGTGTGAAGCAGTGGAAACTAGAATTAGAAGAAACCCCAGCTAGGGGAAAGTGCTATGCCTCAGGCCCAGGGGATTGCGTGGAGTTGAACGAGATTAGTAACAAAGTAAGAAGACAGAGGACCTGGGAGCAGATTAGGATGGGGAACAAGAAAGAGGTCAGGAAAGTTTTTTCAGAACTAAGCTGGGATCCTGGCAGGGATGCCCAAGTCCTAAGCGTATCTGGTGCAGGTTACGGTGTTGGAAACCCATTCAGAACGCAGGAACCAAACACTCTCTGAAGCACTGTGCAGATTTTTAAAAAGGAAAGTAGCTTTATGTAGACATTTTCAGAAGAGCATACACAAATTAGTAAGTGCCTTTTGCAGTACTCTTTGCATCATCCAGACACCTTCTTTGTAATGCTCCTGGCTATTAATCCTGTATTATTCTCTGGTACTTCTTTTTCCCTCTTGGGTTTCAAATAAAGTGAAAAGGGAAATACGGTTATTATCTTTTTATGAATAATTTACCAGTACTTACTTTTATGTAATCTAATCATAGTACTTTGTAGTCTATAAAATCACTTTCTGAATTCAAAATAGTCTTTTATAGAGAAAAAATATTCACCAAGAGCACATATGTTTTTCAAATCCACTTGTTCTTCATGTTAGCAATGTTAAAAGAGGCATTCTGAACCAGCCCATTCTCGTTCTCAATGTCATGATTGACAGGCTTTAACCGTAGAGGAAATATCTTCATTTGCCATCATCTGAGTCAATATTGTTGTAAGAGACATTTGATCAGACTAATGAATCACCAGACTCCTTTAGTTTGGACAAATAGAACACCAGTGAAATACGTTGATATCATTTTTCATGGGGGCAAGGAAAGAAATTCTGCAGATGGAATAGCTGTATTCTCTTTATACTTTAAGCGGGGGCGCGCACACGCACACACACACACACGAAAGGAGCAACACTGCTCTCTAGGTTTAAGCCCACGGTTATCTGACCTTGCCCCCCATTACCTCCCATCACGTCACTCCAAAAGACAGCCATGCCCCCCGGGGTTATGATAGGCGTACAAGTCACCCCCACCCCAAAGCCCGAGGTCTTTGTGGTGCTGCTCTATGCCTCCCACGTGGTCCTCTCACCCTTCATGTACCAGCCCAGCTACTGGGAGGGAGTGTTTTCTGCTCTGGTCACCATGCTTCTGGGTTCTTCCACAGGCGAGTGATTTTCAAGTTTTTCTGAGTGCAGTACACACACACACACACACACACACACACAAGTATTTTTTTACCTCACAACCCAAGACCTAACAGACACAAAATAACTAAAACAAGAATGTTAAGAAACAATACTTACCCTCACAATGTGTGACGTCCTCTGATCTTTTCTTTGCTATTTTTTCCTCTGCTTTTTAGAATTCTGGCCATGACCCACCAAATCAAAATTTCAGAAGGTAATAATGGGTCACAGGCCTCAGTTTAAAGAAACTGCCTTCATCTGTGCATGAGAGCACAGCCATGGCTCCCACTCATTTCTGAAGAGAGTAGGGGGGTGACATATGTATAATCATTGAATTATATATAGTGACACCCAGCTTAGATCTATCTTCCTCTCAGGATATAAAGTCCCATGTGGGAAAGTCATTTAGTCATTCATTCATTCATCATGGAGTCATTGAAAAACATATATTAATTGAGTTACCTAGAGTAAGCCAGAAAACAGAAGCTAGCAGGGCACTACCACATGACACACACACCACATTCCATCCTGTCTGTAGTAAGGCCAATAAGTCTCACTGAACCCCGTCATGTACCAGGAACTCCTGGGGCTGGAGACGCAGTGGTGAACAAGAAATGTTTCCTGCTACTTGTTGTTGCAGGAGGATGATGTGTTCCATAAACCATTCATTTTTTCGGCCCAGTCATTCTTCACTGGGGTTTGATTTTGCTTCCTGGAGGAGTCCAAGGGACATTTGGCAGCATCTGGAGACAGTCTGGGTTGGCATGACTGGGGTGTTTACTGGCATCCAGTGGGTAGAGGCCTGGGATGCTTCTAAACATCCTACAGTGCACAGAACCTCACCCCACACATGACAAAATAGTATTCAGCCCAGAATGTCAGTAATGCTAAGGCTGAGAGACCCTGTTTAGCTTTTTGCTTTATGATCAGTGCATACATTTGACCAGAGAAGAAATTCGGAGATGTCAGTGGGCCAGGGGGTAGGAGGAGTAGACCAAGGCAGTTAACCAGTTAGCTGCTGTGCGCCAAAGCCAAGAAAAGCCTGCCCCCATCCCTGAATGTACGTCGAAACTTTGAATCAACTTCCAGGCAGCTATTTCAGCAATTACATAAAAAGAATAACCAACCACCAGACACCACCATATCCTTCTTAAACATAAACTTTCCAAACTATTGCCCACAGTCAATCCAAAAGAAGCAAATATTCCTTCCTTATGGACTATGCAGCTATCCCAGGACTCTCTCCACTGTGCCTTCTCTCACCCTCCTTGTCTGCAGCCAATGTAGATTCTTTCAAAACAATTTGCGTCTGTCTTCCTAAACTCATATAAAAAGGCCTTGTCAACCCCAGGATGGTGGACATGCTTTCTTCTTCATCTGGCCCTGCTGCTGATGGTCCAGACCGCATGCCCCGGGCCAGGTCCTTTCTCTGGTTAGCACGTGGCTCAGCAAACCCTCTTCTTTCAGGACAACTCTTGGTCTGAAAGGTTTGTTTTGTTTTGTTTCACATCGGACGAGCAGAGGTCCAGGCAAATCAGTAGCTGTGAACAGCATTTTCTTCTTGTGAGGCTAAGTGGCTTAGTACAGGTTATGGACAAATCAAAAATTTTGAAGCAGTGGGAGGTGATGGTGAATAAAGCAAAAATCACTGAGTACCATCTGTAAGCAGAGGACGGTGCCTGATGTGGGGGGCGGTGTCTGTGCACAGGTGCAGGCTGGGGCTACAGGAAGACAAAGTGGAACACACAGAGGAAGGCCAGACGAGTCAGGCGTGTTTCTGACTCTGACCCTCTTAAACCCTGTCTACAATCAAATTCACGGTCTGACCTTATTAACCAAAAGTTTTCACTAGTACTACATAGTAGAAATCTATTCACATCCACATTTTTAGGAAGCAACCGAATTCTTAAATGAACACATTGAACTTTAAAAACAAAGCAAAGAAAATGAGTTCACACAGGCTTAAAGTAGCACTTCAAGCCAATAAAAGCAAGACACCAGTATTCATCAGGCTCAACATGCTTGAGAATAGGAAAAAATTACCATAAGTAATAATAAACAGCACGAAATCTAGACCAGGACCATGTAAATGACTAAACTTCATTTTCCTCAAGTTATTCAGATTCTAGGGGAAAAAAATCAGAAATCCAATTACTTAGAACTGCTGAATTGTCTGCAGGGGAAAAAAATGCTCTGCTCAAGAATTCCATGAAAAATCTACGTGGAATAACTCTCCTGATCAATCTTCTCAAAAAAAAAAAAAGCAGATTTTCAATTTCATTTTTAATTTTGTGACTTCTGATTCTTAGGTATGGCATTTTGTCTTTGTTTTTCAAGCCTTAGGTTCTAAAGAGCATTCTCGCTCTTTTAAAAGGAGAGGGTTCAATTATTGGATGTGCGTTTATAGAAGGTGTTCTCGAAACTATCCTTTCAACCCCTGGGCTCCACAATTCTTAAGTTGAAAAATGACCTTTTTTTAATAGAGCAAAAATTTTGACACTGCTCTGCTTTTCTTCCTGAGCAACATCTGCTGTCCCTTGAAAAAAATGACCCAACTTCTCAAAAGTCTATGTCCCTGTTGAGCACACAAAATTCTCCCTTATTTCCCACCATTTGGAAAGGCATGCATGACATTAAACCCTGAGTGCATTATTTGGCACCAGAAATACATAAGGCAGTATTTTGAATACGAAGCCTCTTTATAGCATTGCTTCTCTGAGGGCAAGTTACGAGTTTAGTGACAATTTCTATTCCTCATCTGGCTTCGGGGTCTCTGACAAAGGCAGGCAGAGCAGAAAGCAATTACAAAGAGCAGGCACAATATCAGCAAAGAGGCAAAATGTGGCACCTTGAAGAATCGCCAAGGAGAAGGATTAGGGAAAATCACCCAAAGTAATTATCCCAAAAACCGCTGGGGACATGGCAAATCTTCCACAAGTTCTCAAGATGCATCCTAATGGTACTGAACCCAGGAGGACTATAAGGAATATTTGCTTGAATGATTTGAAAGAATAAAGACTACAATTGAGAAAATCAGCAATTAAATGTGCACCAGTAAATTCGCTCTACCTACAGTGAGTGCTCTCGCTTCCTTTCCATCTCATTCCCCCTTCCCTCCCCATCCCCCCTCCTGCCCTCCCGCTCCCCCTTTCCCCTGCCTGCCTTCTCCCCCTTCCTCCCCCCTCCCTCCACATGTACATGTGTGTAGATAAATATTTGTGTGCATACACAAGAGCCTTTTAAAAATTTTTTTTAAATAAAGAGCATTTTAGAACTTTTATCAGCTTCTTAATTAATCCAATTCCCATTTCTCACTAAAACATTCAACATTGAAGTGTGTCTGAATAAGCTTCTTAATGAATAAATCTGCCTTAAGGAGTACATGTTTTATTTAACTAGATGTATAGCAGATAGATCTTATTTGTCAACTAGTTTTAAGACAAATTTCAAAGATAGCCACACTTCATATCAGTGATATCACTTGATTTTTATTAGTTTTTCAAAACTACAGAGTTCTGAACATCAGATAGTTTCCTAGGAACAGTAACTACAGTTCGGAGTTCGGGGTGGCTGCCTAACTTCGAAGTTGGTGTTATTTTCACATCCTTTAGGATTCTGATGAGATTTCCAATTTGAAGTCATTTGACAAATTTATGGAAATTCTTTTTCTTAAAAGTTTGGCATTAAAAGAGAGATTATGAAGAAAAAGTGGTAAAAGTGGGATAAGACTTCATATATAGCTTAGGCCGCTAAACATATTCCCATTTTAAACCTAGGACTCATTTTCCAGTTTGTGTTCTGAAATTAATTCCATCATGAAGGTTTCTTAGAGCACAACAGAATGTCTCAGCTCAAGAGAGTTTTCTAAAAAATATCATTTAAAAAAACTGCTTAAGAAGATGGCATTTTAGGATAAAGTCTGCAGTTTTTTATTGAAGAGACTCAGTAGTGACCACTCCAGTTTGGGAAAATGCACCCAGTGGTTCACTACCATTTTTCAATGCCATAGCTATCCAGTATCTGAGAGATTTCTCGGAAGTCAGTCCTTGCCCTCACAGCTAAGACTGCCAATAATCACGGCCTGAAGTCTCTGTCTCCGCCCCCACCCACCTATCCAACTTCTCCTCCAGTCCCAACAGACTGGTTCCCCTAGCTGGTGGGTCTTGGAGTCTATTCACATTCCCAGATGCTAACCTAATCTGTAGGTTCCCGTGAAGACCTGTAGCTGAAGCAAGCACTAGTCGCCCATGGCACCGAATTAGCCTAGAGAATTTTGAGACTAAATTAATCACCAGTCATTTTCACTGATAGAAATACCCTCAAAAGGACTAACTTGCTTGGTACACCTCATTACCAGCTCAGTTCCTGGTCCCTGGGATCTGAGTCTCCTCTCTTACATACTCTGCAGTCACCCTGGACTGTCCCACTGATTTCTCAGTCAAGTTCAGATCATCTGCCTATGGATTTTCTATGTTGTGGGAAATCTTTATAGCAAAATTAAAACTTTAGCCCAAATTGGCTTCTTCTCCACCCAGGGAACTCTTGATCTGCCTTTATCTCAATTCAAATAGCTGTGCCAAAGCAAGTTCATTTTAATATTAGGCTAAGGGTAATATAATTAGAAAGATAAATATGCAAGGGGAAAAATCATGGTGCATACCAAAGTCAATAAAAAACATCAATCTGAGCCCTGACTAATGTAGCTCAGGTGGTTGAGGGTCGTACCACAAAGTGAAAGATCCCGCTTCAATCCCAGTCAGGGCATTTGCCTGAGTTGCAGGCTGTGTGCAAGAAGCAAGCTATCAATGTCTCTCTCTCTTTCTCCCTCCCTTCCCCTCTCTCTAAAAATAAATAAAAATCTTTAAAAGAACAAAAAAAAAAAAAACATCAATCTGAGATGATCAGTTCTCCTAATTCTAGAAGCAACTATGCCTACCTTCCCAGGTCAGACAAGACAGAGTCACGATGACCCTATGCAGAGCCCCACAGCTTTGATCCCAGAAATTTTTTTAAGAATAGTCTGGCCTTTCTGAAGAACAATTCTCAATGAAAAGCCAGAAGCCTGTCATGAGTGTTAGGGTCATTTTTTCCAACAGCCCCACTGTATATCCTGAGTGAGTTTCCAACTTTTCACTGCCATATTCCTGCAGCTAGGTGAATGGCAGCCTCCCAGGAAGGCATTAATATACTGTTAGCCTGTTGCTCCGCACACAGCTTGAAACACAACTAATAAATTTCCTGTAAATTTTTCTCATCCCCTTTAAGCTTTAAGTTTCTCAGGGTATGTGTGTGCTGCTGAGCTGCCAAAGAAGCTGTCCCTGGAAAGCTTCTCATTTTTCTTTTAGTGCCAGTTCTTAAAAAGTCACAAACCAAAACAAATTACCCCCATAAAATTATAATGGCAAACAGGAAAATTCATGACATCCCTCCTGCAGGACTGCAGCTGCCACAATTCACGCAGGCCGCGCTCATTTACCACCATCTCCCCCATCCCCCTGCTCTGGGTGAGGTGCAGCCTGCAGGGAGCTGGACCTTGGAGGCCAGGGTGTGCTCTCCACAAATTACCCAACCTCCACCCCCAGACAGCTTCTGCCCTCACCGCCACCGAAACTGCTCTTGCTGAAGTCACCAGTGACCTAGAGGTTGCATAATCCAACAGGCAACTTTCAACTATTATTTTTTTCTGACCTCTCAGGAGAGTGTAACACTCTTGACTATACCTTTCTATGAGAAAAATGCCTTCATTAGTTGGGTTCCAAAACATCTCCCCCTGTTTCTAGTTTCTGTTTAAGTCTCTTATGCTATTTCTACTCTTCCTCCCTCTTCTCTCCTAAACCCTTTACTCTCCTTATTCACACCCTCTTTCTAGGCAGACACGCCCTAACTTCAGAGACTCAATTACTATCAATATATGAATAAAGCCCAAGAGTTTTTCTTTGCCCAGAATGTTTGTCTAGGACATGATATCTGGGCAAAGAAAACATCCAACATCCTCCTGGACATTCCATCTGCATGTCTTTGTGACAAGTCAAATTTAAAATATCCAGAACAGAATTTCCTAATCATCCTTCCAAACCCTCTCTTCTTCCCCATCTCAGGAAATGATCCCAAATCTACTCAGCTGTGTCAGCGACGAACCCTTGTTTTTCCATATTTCTTTCTCCTGCCAATCACTCAACTCAATCTAGCCCCTAGCCTATCTCAAGCAATCCTCCCTTCCCCCCTCACCGCTTTGCCCCAGGCCTACAGAAGGCCTCCCCTGGGCTACTACAACACCTCCTCACTCACTGTGTCCCCTCCCACCAACTCACCACCCTGCAGCAGAGCAAACTTGCTCTACATCATATTCACTGCTCCATCTCCTGTGGATTCCCATCGCCTCTTGGGAAGAAGGAAAGAACACCGGCATGGCTTTGGAGGATCGGCACCACCGGCAATCCCACCCGTACCCTGCCTCCTTTCATTCCATTCCCTCCACCCCGTCCTATCCCTTTCTCTCCGCTCCAGTCAGTTGGAGATTTTTCTGTCCCTCAGTCTGTCTGCCCGTGTTCTTCTTTGGTTCCAGCCTTCCCTCAAACATGCTCCCACCACTGTGCCTATTTTCCTTTTCCCTCTGGCCAGTTCCTACTTATTTTCAAATCTCAACTGAAACAGCATTAACTCCTGGAGCCCCGCTCTGACCCCTGAGAGCAGGTTCATTATTTTTGCCACGTTCTCCCACAGTCCAGTGAACGTGCACTTCTCTGATAGCCCCTGCACTGGATTTGTTGATTTAATACCTTCCTCTCCACTCATCTGTGGACTGCATTAGTTCCGGGCCCCAGTCTATTTCATTCACAACAATGTCTCCAGGGTCCTGCCCCATAAATGATTCTCATAATTAAATTGAATCAAATTTTGAACCTCCTGGGGAGTAGGAATTAAGTTTTTGTTTTCTCTCTTTCTGGTGCGCACCCTACCTCTTTGTCTGTCTATATCCAGAAGGTTGTCTAGGACTGCCCATGTCTCTTCTGCCTGCTTCTCGCGTGCTCACACAGTGCTTCGCACATTACAGGTGCTTGGTAAATGTTTAGTGATCGAATGACAGAAACCAGCTTCTGCCATGTGGCCGCAAAGACGAATCATGAAGGACACAAGCTAGGAATCAAGAGACTTGGGAGCTGGTCTGGTTGTACCGCTCATTATATTTAGGGTTTCGGGCAAGTTACTGAAACTCAATTAGCTTCATTTTTCTTAGCTGTAAAATGGAAATAATAATAATACTCACCTCATTGGGATGTTGGGAAGATAAAATGAAATAATGTGTGTAAAACACAGTAATAAATGCTCACAACAGCAAGCATTCGATAAAGAGTATCTGTCGCTACTGTAACTAACATCCTTAGTCAAATGTAAGACCCTAACTACGCCTCTAACGAATGAGGAATTCTTAAATTAATGGCAGTATGTACAAGCCAAACAGCACTTCATAGTCACTAAAATGCCTTTAAATAATGCTAATGACGTGGAAGAAACGCTCACACTATAATGTTAACAAAATTACATACTGACTTATAAATCTATGCGAAGAATTTAACACGTGCAACTCACAGTGTTAACACTGAGGATATAAGGGTCAACCAAACAGCGAGGTCCCTGGCCTCATGGAGCGCTAATCTGGGGTGCACAGAGTAACAAGTGGCACGTTAATTGAAGAAAATAATATTTCAAACATTATATTTACATACAGCCCTATACGGAGTAGCATCTCAATTACATAAAAAGCATATAAATACATTAATAATTGGAAGAAAATCCAGAAAAATATAATAATATATTTTGGGATTACGAGTAGTTTTTAGATACTTATTTGTATTTGTACAGCGGTGGGCAGAAGTAGGTTTACGGTTGTGAGTGCATGAAACACAGAGTTTATTCCTGTGTTATTATTCATTAATCATTGTATTGTTTTCCACACGAACAACAGTACACCTACTTTTGCCCCACCCTGTATTTCTCCATAGATTATACCAAAATTTCAGAAATGCCCTACCTGATTTACAGTTGGATTCCAATATTTCAAACCTGTTATTTCATCCACTCTTCCCTAGTGCAAGCCCCTTCTTTGTCATCTCCATGGTCTGCATCCATAACCTCTTCCTCTCTGGCCCATCATCCTGCTCAGGTGTCTCCCATCCTTAACAACTCTCCTGGACAAGGTGGGCTACCTCCAGCTCCCACCCTCTCTCTCTCCTCCCACTCACAGCTAACATTTTTTTAGAATGATCCAGACACTTTCCTCCACTCCCTCACTTCCCATTCACTCTTTAACATCAGCAGATTTGCTTCCAACCTCAGCACTCCACTGAAACTGCTCTTGCAAATATCACCTGGAATATTCATCGAATAACCCACAACGGAAAGTTTGCATCCTTGTTTTTAAAAGCGTCTTTGCTGATTTTTTTACATGCTCCTCCTTCAGTCTGGAATGCTCCACACCAGCCCATGCCCAGCCCATTTGCCTGACTAACTCCTCTCCTTCAGGTCTCAGCCTAAATAGTGTTATGTCAAAGCTGTCTTCCCTATTTCTCCTCTTTGCACCACAATGAAGGGAAGCTGCCTTTCCTACACACTGGAGCTCTCATACGCTGCTGGGGAAACTAGGAGCTTCTTATAAACATAACTCTAATACAGGGCCCGGCAAACTCATTCACATATTTATCCAAGAGAAATAGAAGTTTATGTCCACGCAAAGACCTGGACACAAATGTTTCTAGCACCTCTATTTCTAATTGTCAAGAACTGAAATAACCCAAATGTCTTCCCACTTATGAATGGATAAAGAAATCTACCAAGTTGGTGAACACCTCCATGTGCCAGGAGTGTAGTGCACCCCAAACTCTATGGGGCAGAAGCTCCTGAGCCCAGCGCCCTTCTGGACCTCTCTCTATGTACCTCTCCACCTGACTACTCAAGTGTACCCTTTATATTGCCCTGCATAGAAACCATTAACAGTAAAGAAAGTGCTTCTCTGAGTTCTACGAGCCATTCCCAAATTCCCAAATCTGAGGAGGGTAAACCCTGAATTAGTAGCCAATTTGAACAAAAGCCTGGGTAATAGGGCACCCACTACCTGTGGCTGCAGTCTGAAGTGAGGGGCAGTTTTGAGCCCTTAATTTATGGGGTCAGTACTAACTCCAGGTAGTTAGTATCAGAATCGAATTAAATTGTAGAACATCCAGTTGGTATCCACAGAGAACTGGAGAAATGTGTGGTGTGAAAACCCCAAACTTTTGGTGTCAGAAGTGTTGAGCATGAAAAACAGATCCATAATAGGAGCTCTAACGTACTCGAAGGTTTCTCTTTGGTAATGACCAGTCTCCAGGAAGTGCGCTATTCGACAAGGAGGAGTAGGTGAAGTTGGGAAGAACAGGCGTGACACGGCTGCACGTAGGGCTCCTCTGGTATCATTAGGATCCCCTTGGCACGTGATTACTAAATCAAAACCAAACCCTTTATCTTTACTGCTTTCTACCGAGAATCCTTCCATTAAAGAGGAGGGGAATATTTCAAGGGAGACATCCTGAGAGAATGACATACTGCTATTATTTCCCTTCAGCCCATTAAGGAAGACCTCTTTGCATGTACAACTAGTCTTTTGCAAAGAACTACCAAATCATCCAAGGCTGCATGACTCATTATGGTGGTTTCCACTTCGCAGTCAGGCCCTTCACGACAAGCCTGGGAGATACGCAGGAGTTTCACAATTCCTAAGAATTCACCCGTCTTCCACTTTATTCTCCTCCTGTAAGGGCAATGTGCCGGATCCAGCCAAACCCTGCCTGCCCCAGAGTGCCCACTCCTTGGCCTGCTCACTGTGCACCATGCTCAGAGCAGCTGGAAAAAAAATGCACCCAGACAGGATTCCACAAAGGAGGCTACTTGCTAGCTTTGCCTAATCTAAGCATCAATGTCAGTGAAGTAGGAAATACCCTGTTGCTATTTTCCTGGGAAAAGGAAAAGGACCAACAGTTTTTATCCCATTTTGAAAGTTCCTAATTCTTGAATGGATATTTTTTTTAATTTATAATAGGATATTCATGAAGAAAAATTAATATAAATGGTCATGAACTTCAATTTTAGAAGGCATCCTGTGTTTGGAACAGAACAGCCATTCGGCACCCTTTAGAATCTACTGTGGGTGGGGACTCTGTCCCCTACCCAGTGAGGCGTGTGGCTCACCATGGGAACACTCTCCTGCCCCGCCTATCAGCCCAGGAGAGAACATCACCAAGCTTCATAATAACTATCTCTTCGTACTGCTTGCGGAATGCTTTCACCAGTATGATCCTGCTTGATTTTCTTTCCAGATAGGAGATGTACAAAGAATGTTTATGTCTGTCTCAGAAATGAGACACTGAGGCTTGAAGAATAAAAGAGGTTGGCCCAAGAAAACGCAGCTCCATTCCGCTTCCCTCCCGTGGAAATTGATTCATTCTCTCTTTAATTTGACCTTACGCTGACTCTCTGTCTTTCCTTTCAAAGGTTTCTTTTTGCTTTCTTTCAGTCAGTACTTGTGGATACTCCACAAACCTCGATTTTATTTACCCTCTCTCTTGTTCTCCCTGAAATCTCATTGCCTTGGGCCTGGAAGGGACCATGCCACTACATCCTGCTCAGCGACTTCAAGGCTCTTGAATCCTCAGTGTTGAGTTACTGGGTCCTTTCTATGTGCTTCCCTTTCTGAACCTCCTCGAGTGCTCCTTGAGCCTCCTCAGTACCGCCAGTCACCCTACAACACGCACTATCTGTATCTTTTTCTGCTCTGACATAGCAGTGATCCACCTGTTTCCTGTAACCTCAGCCCCAGAACAGGGTCACAGAAGTCTCAGGATACATGTGAAAAGGGACAGTATTTGTAGACAGGCCTTGTAGGTTATGGAACCCCTGGAGCGTGGACCTCATCCTTCAAACCACAACCCTTTTCACACCACAGCCCCTTCCCCACATACTGCCACTGCCCCTCCACCACCTGAGTCTTTGGAGCAACAATCTAATCAGCTCAAAATTTGTTATGATCTGCCTAACACGTAAGTCTATTATTTGATCACCAGTGGTCCCTTGTGCCACTGAATGTTTGTCTTATGACAAAACTGATATTCTGCAGTAAGAGACAAGCCAGATTACCTTTGAATCCTCTTCCATTTGCAACCAGTTTAAATTCATTTGTTATCGTGAAAGCTAGGAAAGGGGAAGAAAACAGGCTAAGACTGAGACTTGCCTAGAATTAATGTTTGCAGATTTGATGCTATTTTTGTCACAGAATTAGCATATATTCTGCCTGGTCCAAATAGCTTTCTCCTTCTCCTCTCAGTCTTCTTTCAGAACTCCCAGCACCGGCTGGGATGTGGGGCAGAATTTCCCACAATACATAGACATCACCCATCTGTCTCTAATTTCACAAAATGACAAACTGGAATGGCCCTGAGAGCCAAAAATTCTGTTTAATTCTTTTCTCTGGTATACTAGTCAGGCCAGTGGATTTTCTTTTCCTTCAGTATAAGTCAGGCATTCAAAGCAGACACGAGAAAGGAGAGAGCAGATTCCGAGTACCTCATTGCTATGCTGCTGGTGAGAACTGACATGAAGCTAACCACTAGGACCCAGTCAACGGCGGTCAGCCCAGGAAGAAGTTAAGCATGTTTTTAACCTTGTGAAACTGCTGCACTTCCCCTGCAAAACAGAAATGGAAAGCCCCGTCTGAAACCTCGATCATCCCTCTACACTGGAGCAAGGTGTCCTGAATGTCTCACCCCACAGCTCAGTCTCATTCTGGGGGGGCAGTCAATGACCTTGTGTCTCAGGACATGGATGTAGTGGTGAAATCATCTCTGAAATGAGATGATTTCAGAGTCCCTTGTTTAGAGTTCTCTACTACATAGTGGTATGTGGGGGGTTTTGTGCATAGGTAACTCTAAACACAAGCAATGAGGACCAGAGAGCATTTTCAAATGCTTTACCTCTGACTGGATTATTCCTCTGAGAGAATGTCTTCTGACAAAAGGCATTGAATAAAACCCAGAGAATGGTACACAGAATTAGTCATTCCCTTGAGAAGAAGCATGATGCTCCAAAATAGAGCGGTACAGAAGGTGTTTAATTTGAAATCAGAAGTCCTGAGCTTTAATCCTGTGCTTCCCTTGAGGTGGGTTGAGCCTTAGATTCACCAGCCAACGAAGATGGGATGGAGCAGAAGAGCGTTCCTTAGAGAAGGCGGCATTACAAGTACTTAAGAAACACAACTCACATATGGCACTTGATTCAGAGAGAACGCAATGAACAGTTAAAAAGCTGTCTTTGACTTTAGGTGGCTAATTGTCGAAGTTTGGGCTGCCCGAAAAGCACAGCTAAGGTGAACGCTTAGGTGCAGGTGTCTTATTTGGCATATGATCCCTGGTAGCAGGAGAGTGGGATTGGAGGGAGCCAGAAAAGGAAGGGGAAGCCAAAGCAAAGGTTCATTATTAAGGTCACTATTTTGAGCAACTTAAACTTAATTCCATTGGGATTCCTGAGTAGGATACAAGATGCCTCACAGAATGGGCCACCTGAAAGATGGCAGAGCACTTATTCACCTGCTTCAATCCCCATTGGCTGAAGTTTAGCCCCAGAGGCACAAACACTCCTGCTGCAGCTGGAGAAGGACCTGGGCCGAGTGAGGAGAAACCAAGTTGAGTTGAGAGCTCACGCCATCCCTCAGCAAATGTGCATGCTGCCCAGGAAGCCGCCACCACAGCTGAGTCTCAAACCAGTGGGGTCCGAGGGGCTTTGCTGTGGGCGCCAGAGTGCTTCCTACACCTCTCTCTCAGTGGTGCCTCTCTTCTTCAACACTCAGAGGTGTGTCAGGTGTATCCAACCTTGGGGCACATCCGGGCCACACTAGAAGAGCTGTCTTGGGCCACACACTAAATACATTGTGACACGTAATCACAAAAATATCTTATAATGTTTTAAGTAAATTTATGATTTTGTGTTGAGCCACATGCACAGCCATCCTGGGTTGCAGGTGACCCGTGGGCCACAGGTTGGACATCCCTGGGGGATAAACAATACCTGAATATCACTTTTCTTATTACAAATTATAATGCCTGGGATGAACTTCTTGAAAAAGCATGTCCTTTCACTGTTAGACCTCTGTACACACTACTCCTGATATTTAGAATACTCTGCCTGGCCACTCTTCCCCATCCCTACTTTGCTGTCTGGACTCAGCTTAAAAATTATGTGCTCCAAGAAGCTTTCTCTGGCCCCTAGGGGAAATTGGTCCCTTACACCATGTGCACTGTATGTCTTTCTTGTGTTATTTATCAAATTTTATATTATTTTTTAAAATTTGTGCTGCTAGTCATGCTTGCATGCATGTGCATACACACACACCGCTCAATCTATCAGCACCGCAAGGTCAAGAAACTTGCTATTTTCTTAACAGATCATATTCCCCAAAACTAGCATAGGGTCTGCCACAAAAGTTAATGAATAAATATTTGTTAAGTGGACTAATGCGAATGAATAAATAAGTTAATCAAAGAGGGAGGCAAAACATCTGTCAGTTCTCAAACTACCTGAAATTCTAATTTTCTCAGGAGGTCCTAATCCCTTTCCCTTGTTATGCTGCCTTCAGCATGATTATTTCAGAGCTTTCTCTCCAGGATCTCTTGCCTGGTTCATTCTGGGAAGAAGAAAAAGTGCCAGTCGATTGCTATCGGGCTGTCCTCAGGATTGTTGTTCTCTGACCCTCTGCACAATTCCCAGCGGGCAGCACTCCAAGGGTCATTTTGTTTGTTTTGAGGAGAGCGCACACAGGAGTAGACTGCCCTGTTAGTGTAACCCTGACCTTTCGGTTTTCCTCCTTGGCCTCAGACAATAACCGTGTCCTATTCCTATGGGCAGAGAGGACCTCTGTTGCTGCCAAACTGCCCGTGTCCTCCTCGCCTCTCATTCTTCTTGACCTCATCACTCTCAAAAGATGACAACGCTGCCCGAGAGCAGAAATAAGAGGAGGCCAGTGGGAACCCTCCGTCAACAAGCTGCTTCCTTCCTACAACTAGGAGCCAAGAAAAACATCCTCAGGGTCAGGGCCCCTCCGACTCAACCCCCGATGGCCTAATAACAGCAAGAAGAGGAGAGAACTCACCAGGAGCCAGAAAGTCTCTATCTAAGTTCAGCGAGGAAGAGCAGTGCAATTCCAGGAGAACACATGGTAGGTCACAATGCCCCAATAAATGCGCAGAATTCTGCAATACAATGGGGGTCCTAGAGTAGGTGCCAGAGGACGCCAAATCTGTGCAGGTAAGCAGATCTGAGTTCAGGTACACACCTGATACTAGAAGAGTAACATAAGTCCAAACCCTGCTGCGACAAATGTGTGGCAAGGATATGACTGCAGCTGAGAGGTTCTCCACTCACACCGTGCCTCTTCCTGTCTCCTCAGTTCCTGCCACCTTCTCTGCCTGGAATTCTGCTCCCCACTCTCTACCCTGCCCCTCCCACCTTGTCACCTGTGCCCCTTTTCTAGGTTCCCTGAACCCCACAGGCTATGCTTCCTGTCACGGCACTCATCACTTTGCCTGGCTCTCTGCTACCCTGCAAATACTCAAAGGAAAGAGTCATCTTATTTATGTTTGTATTTCCAGGTTTTAAGCCAGTGCCTTGCCTAGAGTAGGTCCCTCAATAGAAACCAAATAAATAAATTTAACGAATGGATGCATTTATGAGAATTGCTTGGGACCAGATCTCCAAGTGAAAGCAGAAGCTGCTTATCAGAACATGCACAAAACCAGAGCTAGACCATTAATGGCTATACAAGACTGAGTCCCAAAGTTCTGGGCAATTGTTCTGTGTATCCCTGCAACCAGACATCCAGACGGTCTAAGATTTTGAGATGAAACTGAGTTTATGGATGAAAGTTCCACAGCCTCAACTCCGGGTGGCAAAGACAGAAACCAGGCAGGCTGACAGCATTTGCAGTGGGCTGACTCTCATTCTCCCGGCTTGGCAAAGGTTGGGGAAAGTTTGGAAGTTACGGGTGGGAGGAGAGAAAAGTAGCATTTGTTACTGGGAGTGGAATCAGTACGAATATCCTTGACCTGATGAAGTCTCTCCAACCTAGTTTATTTTTTCCTCCTTCAGTCAACATTCTCCAGCCCTCTCAGCCTTCTCTCACTTTGTTCTATGCCGCATTCTTTCCTACCTCAGGGCCTTTGGACATACTATTTTCTCTGTCCTGAATATTCTTCTACCCATACTTTGAAAGATAAATTCCTTCTCCTCTGTAGATTTCACCTTAAAGGTTAATCTTCAGTGAAGCTTTCTTGGTCACCTACTTGTAATAAGGTCACTACTCTTATTATGAGTAGGTGACCCCCATCACAGCTGGTTTTAGTCTGTCTGGGCTGCTGTAACAAAGTACCACACACTGGGTGGCTTATAAACAATGGAAATGTATTGTCACAGTTTTAGAGACTGGCAGATTCAGTGTCTGGTGAAGGTTCACTTTCTGGTTCATAGACAGTTGTCTTCTTCATGTGTCCTCACACAGTAGAAGTGGAAAGGAAGCTTACTGGGGTCTCTTTTATGAGGGAACTAATCCCATTAACGAAGGTTTCACCCCCATGACCTAATTGCCTCCCAGGGACCCCACCTCCAAATACCATCACATTGGGAATTTCAACATAGGAATGTGTGGGGCACACAAACATTTAGTGTATGGCACAGCCCATTAATCTCAACCTCTTCTTTTTGCTTTCATCATAATACAATTTGCAATTACTTTATTCACCTTTTTACTAGTTCCCATACTGGAACATAATTTCATAAGGACAGGGACCTCACCTAGCTTGTTCACTGTTTTACCTTTAGCACCTAACACGTCACCTGTCACCTGGTAAAAGATCACCATTGGTGATCCCTTTCTTGTTGAGTTCTCTGTTATTACCCAAAGAATTTCTCTACCATATATAAAACTGAACTGATATATTAAATTATGAGCTCAAGCATGAACCTCTCCATTTTCCACATATTTTGTATATTTTGTATCAGAAAGCATTTATTAATGCTTGCAGAACCATGTCAGCATTCAGTAATGTACATTAAAGGATGCCATGTAGGTCCAAGTTAGCCTGTGAATAAATCCCTCCTAATAAAAGAAAATGAGATTTCATGATTAAGGGGTTTAGAAATAATCAAGCCAGGGTTAAAAATAAAACTAGCGGAGGCAGAGCAGACCAAAGAATAGTTACTGGCATGCCTTCCAAAATGATGTCTCAGATTATGATTTCGTGAGAAAAAAATAAAATAATTGCTTGCCAAACTATATAAAAAAGATGAATTCTGGGAGAACTCAGAAACTAAACATTGATAGGCCTCTAGAGCCTAGCTTCTCTCCACAACCTCGAACTTTCCCAGAACCCATCTTTCCTGGCCTTTCTGAGTGTTCCCCAGTCTGACTTCCCATCACCCTGATGACGTGGTAGCATCAGTGATCTGGTCTTCATTACCCAGACCAGGCCTGCAAAGTTAAAAAAAAAAAAGTCCTAAGGAAACAAAACGAACTCTTCTGGTTTGCAAATATTCAATGAAGATTCTGCTCAGGCCCTAAGCAATTCAAACTTTAGCCCTTTTTTTTCACATTTGTCTCATTACAGCAGTCAAACCACATCTCACATCCTCTAAGTTACATTTTGAAACCGAGTTATAAATAAAATGTTCCTTCCTACATGGAATGCTAGCCACTTTGTCTTCATCTTCAGGAGGCTTGAAAATGAACACTACTTTCAAAGTCAGAGAACAAACTTCTGTAGTCATCCCTATATTCAGCCCACCCCCCACCAACCTGCAAAGTTCAGACCAAGCCCTGCCACCCCTGGGAGTTTTCTATTGCTCCAGCCCACAGTGATCATCTAGCACTCTCCCAGGTGAGTCCATGCAGCTCAATTTGTTGCTGTTTTCTAATTGCATATGATAAAGGAATCAGAGCGGGAGGTAGTGGGAGAAGCAAGGGAGATACTAAATTGTTCCAAGGACTACATTTTGCACATTACATAGGCGATCTCATTTACTCCCCACCACAGCCGGTAAGGAAGAATTATCCTTTCCCTGTTTCCACATATGGAAATTGAAGTTCATAAGAGGCTAAGAAACTTGCCCACGGTTCTGAGCCAAGAAAACGTAAGTCAGGATTCAAACCCTGGTCTCTGACTACACAACTCATGCTCCGTCCTCTGTCCTGTGGAATCAGTTTTACCTTTTCTTCTACTTCACCACCAAGCACAGGTCATATGAGGAATCGGACCAGGAACATGAAGGATATGAAAACCATGGCATGTTTCATGAATGAACATCATATCAGGTATCAATTAGGTATAAAACAGCCCTCAGAGTTTGGGAGAAGGGAAAGGGGAGCTGACATTATGGTAAAAGAAAGAGCTATTAGCATTGGGCATGTGGGAGAGATGCTCCAGCAAAGCAAATGTAACACGGAGGTATGGCATCGAGAAGCCAAGGAATAATCAAGCCTCTGCAGACTCTCTCCTGATCCAACCCCATCCGTGGTGCAGTTTAGGTCTCCCGGGCATGTGTGCTGCGGAATCCACAGGAAGCACATGAGAACGCTCAGGAAAAGAACTCTTTAAGGAATCATGTTTAAACCTTCAAAAAACCGAAGGGTTATCTTTTATGAACAAGATACTTGAGAAATTTCCTTGCAATTCTGGAGAAAAAACACACACACACACACACAAAGAATTCATGCTACAGGAAAGCTCATTTCGACTTTTGCTGGAGAAAATAATTTTGACTGTTCAAATCAAAAATGAAACAAACCGCCTCTGGACATTGGCAGTTCCCATTACCGATAGGTTCACACAGCCTAGAAGACCATTTATTAAATGTATGGTCGAGGAGATTTGTGTATGGGGAATTTAGAATGGACTGAAGTCCTCCAAGATCCCATTCAACTCTGTGATTCTGCTACAAACTGTACTTAATATAGTTTTCTCTCATTGCAAGGAATTTTGTATTAGTTTCCTATTGCTGCCATAACAATTTACCACATACGTAGTGGCTTAAAGCAATACAAATTCATCATTTCACCATTGGTAGGTTAGAAGTCTGACAGGTCTTCCCTGAGCTAACACCCAGGTCTCGGCAGGGCTGCCTTCCTGTCTGTAGGCTCCCAGGGAAAATCAGCTTCTTTGCCTTTTCCAGCTTCTGGGGTCATGGCCCCCTCCCTCCATCTTTAAAGTCACAACAACCATCCAAGTCCCTCTCACATATCACTTTACTCCAATTTCACCTGCTTCGCTTCCATTTTTAAGAACCTCTGTGATCACATTGGGCCCACCCAGATAATCCAGCATAGCCTCTCTGGGTTAAGGTCAAATGATTTGCAGTCTTTATCCTATCTGCACTCTTAATTCCCCTTTACCACGTAGCTTAATGTATTGGCAGGTCCCAGGGATTAGGACATGGATGTCTTCAGGGCAGTGCAGGGAGGACAGGATTCTGACAACCCCGGTGAGGTTCTGACGCATGCCACCAAGACATCCCACCAGTTCCAGCTGACATGTGACTCTTTGCCCTCCCAAAAAATCACAGGGAGGAGCAAAAGGATTTGCAAGAGTATACAGGGACCCCTCAAGCATGCTTGAGACAGTCTCTACCTAACCCAAGCCAAGCAAACAAAATGGCAGAAAATCCTTTTCTGGTTAAATAGATTTTACTCGTTGATATGGGATATCAAATGGCTCAGGTGAACATTGACCCCCAAGCCTACCTTGGACCTAAGGACCACTTAAGCAAAGAAATCAATTAAAATTATCTAATAAGAGAATCTCCAAAATTGGTAGGGTATAAGATTAGTAAGAACAATTTAAAAGGCTCTCCTCTCTCTCCTTTTCCCACCACCATACGTCAGAAACTAGGTACGTCTTCCGTGCTCCTCCCTTCTCCGTGGCAGACACTGCAACTCCTTCAGCCTTTCCGAAACCCTGCAACAGCTTTTAGACATCTTCCCCAGTCTGTACCCAAAGCAGGTACTAGCAATTATCAGAGTTGGCACATGAGAAAAACCTATTTGCCACCTCCTCAGGAGAGACTCTAGTGGGTTGGGATTTAGGGTTGTTGTTCTTGCTTTAATAATTACTATGTACAGGGCAATGAACTGGAAATCTTGCCTTCAGAAACAAAATGTACAATTCATAATTTCAACTGGCTAAGGAATACAGTCCAGTAGCACTTATTGTTATCTTGTTTTTTATTAATAGAACTCCTAATCTCATATGATCCTTGTCTATATTTACCTGGAGTCTTAGCATTATATTACTGTTGGATCTCCATAATTTGAACTGCAATGGAATTACTGACTCATTATTTCTTTTCTATAGGTATATTTATTGTGGGATATTGTTCTAAGAGCACTTCTGGTCACCATAATGGTCTATCAGTCAGAATTCTTTCTGTTGCAGTTGACTCTATTAGAAAACTCTGTTAACTAGTTGAGGCAAAAA
Organism: Micronycteris hirsuta; assembly: GCA_004026765.1. Lineage (NCBI taxonomy): Eukaryota > Metazoa > Chordata > Mammalia > Chiroptera > Phyllostomidae > Micronycteris > Micronycteris hirsuta. The sequence goes on from PVJI01003413.1 coordinate 41,049, forward strand.
AGGGAATCTATTGACTGACATCCTGAAAAAATTAAGGAGTAGACCTGGCTCTGGCTGTTTGCAGAGCTTCAGACGATGCTCTCAACCATCTCACCCTCAGCACCTCTTCTTTCTTTCCCCTTGTGGGTCAGGATCGCTCACAGCAGCTCCAGGCTTACCTCTCATCTTTGCAGAAACCTCAATAAAAAAGAAAATGCTTCTTCTCGGTATACCCCCTCCAAAGGTCCTGGACTGAATTTAAGTGGCTTATTATTGACCTAGCTCAGGTCATGTGCTCACCTATGAGGCAATGACTCTGACAAGAGAGATGCAAACCTCTAATTAGCCAGCCCTCAGCACATGCCAGCTTCTGGAACAGGGATTACAATGAGTGCCATTTGAACCATATGAGATCAAGGAAGTAAGGAATGGATTCCCCCAAGGAAAAATAGGATACAGTTACCAGGGAAAATGGATGCTGGGTAGGCAGAAATATCAGGCAATCACTATACATGGGTGACAGTATGAGTCAGATAATTAGCTGTTCTCTGTCTCAGTATTAGCTGAGAGCAGGACAAGAAAAAGAAAGTCATCATTTGAATAAGACAAGATATTTAGGAGTGTGTCCAAAGCTTAGACTACAGTTCAAGGAAGTGGGATTTAGATGGGACATCACAGTACCAGGCCCATGGGCAGCTTGCATGACATTTTAGAATGAAACTCCAGAAGATACTCAGCAGCTGCTGAAAGGGGAACACTCACCAAAATCACAAGCCTCATTTACTTTTCCTGATCCTGAAATAACTTCTAAGTTAAGAAAATAGAAAATAAAATAATAGGACAAAAGGATTTGGGATCAGGCAACCTGGCATTGAGCCCAACCACTTACTAGTGGTATGGCCTTGAACATGTCACTTAACTCTCGAAGCCTCAGTTCCATCTGATTAATAATAATTCCTACCTCACAAAGAATTAAGTGTGATCTCATATGTAATGGTCATTTCTTCAGATGCTGCAACAAACCATCCCATCTACATGGCTGTTGCAATAAGACTTGATTTTCCCCTTAATCTATTCATTCTCCTTTTGAATCTAAGCTGGCCTGGGAGTTGCTTTGTTCAATAGAATGAGGCAGAAGTGATGTGTTGTCTCCCAGGTAAGCCTATAAGAGGCCTTATAGCTTCCACTGTTTCACTTTTAGAAAACTTCCTCTTGGAAGCCAGCCACCATGCCATAAACATGCTCATGCTAGACTACGGAGTAAGGAGAAGTGACACACAGGGAGACCCTGAAGAGTGGGAAGCTGTCTTGAATGTTCCAAGCCTACTTGAGCTCCCAGCTGAATGCAACTGCATGAATGTCCTTAGCTGCATCATGTGGAGCAGAGGAACATCCCCACTGAGCCCAGGCAACCCACAGAATAATAAGAAATAATAAAGCATTGTTGTTTTAAGCACTAAGTTTTGGGGTGGTCTATAACACAGAACTGGTGACTGAGACAATGTGTGGACAGAGTGTTTCTGCAGTTCTTGCTATACTGTTCCTTAGTGATTCTCACGAGGAATATTATTTGCACTTTAGGCAGAACAATTCCTTATTTGCAGGACTGTCTTGTGTTTGCAAGACATCCAGCATCACTGACCCTTACATGATCCCAGTGGTGTTCTCCAGTCATTGAGATAATCCAAGATGCCATCCCCCCAGGCCCAAATGCCCCTCGCTATGAAACAAATCCAAGAGGAGCACTTACTTCTGGGGAGATGAGGGCTTCAGAGGTTAGCTTCACCAATCAAAGGCAGGAACTGTATTCTTTCCACGTGTTCTAATCCTCATTACGAATCGAAATACCTTCTGCCCTGGCATTGGATGCTGCCTTAAAAAAAAAAAAAAAAAAAAAAGGCTGCATTAGCTCATACCAAAAGCAAGTTTACAGTGCCTAGAAAACAAAACTATATTATTTGAAAGTAAATAATGCAACCACAAGATGTGGTAAATCTGGATACATCTGGCCTCAAAATGGCTCTAAAGAAAACTATCATCTACCACCAAGTGCAGTTAATGTAGAAATCATCAGCATTCTTTCTCTAACTCGTCTCATTATTTAGCACTTGGCGAATCATGATAAAATAAGTAAATGAACATTATTCTTGGCTCCATGATCATCTTTGTCTTTTTCTCTTGATGGATCTTTGTAATGGAAACTCCTAATTTAACAGATTGACAACACAAGTTAGGGTATTATGAAAATGAAATTTCTCTAAGATAAATATCACTTTCCAGGAGGCAGAGGACTTAAGAAATGACCTCCTGAAACAGGGTTGCCATTAACCATGAATATCTGTTCTTTGTAAACACCAAGGGAGACCAAAAATTTATGAATTCATGTCACCACAGTGGAATTCCAGAGCTTCCTGCCCCCCCACTGGAGACCTTCAAATTTCCAAGGCCAACTTGAAGTGCAAGGTTTCATTCATGCAGTCTGAAGCATCAGTACTCCTGACTTAATAAGATACGAAATATTCCTTCTACCCAATTCTTTTTCCCACACCAGTTTCTCCCTTTTACATTTCTATTAGTTTATTATCTCATGTTCCTGCTAAAGTATTAGTTGGAATGGGTATGGTAATTTATCTGAGCACATCTCTGTCCATTTAGCTCTGAACAAAAGCTAGTATGCTAGACTTGCACATACTATCCAAAGAAGACATTGGATGCCAAAATTATACTTTAAATCGTTTATTTTACTTTCTCAAGATTGTATGAGTTCCCTAGTGATCTTAAGAAAGTGAAATAAAGTAAGTAGATTATTAGAAAAAATAAGATATTATATAAGAACATAATGACATCTGTATCTCTTGTATAGCTCTCTGTACATGGTGCTACATGGTTAGGTTGTACAGTGAAATAAGCAAGATGCAGGAGTTCTCAGCTTTGAAAACCAACTGCTATAGTAAGAAAATACACGAGAGAGAGATCTAAATACCCAAACTACTATAATTTTAACTTAAAATCAGTTTTTTCCTTTTTTTTATTGTTGTTCAAGTACAATTGTCCCCATGTCCCCCCACCATGCCCCCCACCTCCCACCCTCATACTACACCCTTTATCCAGGTGTCCTTTATCCATGTTCTTTGATGGCCCTTCCTCTATTTTCCCCCATTATCCCTCCCCCCTTCCCCTCTGGTTACTGTCAGTTTGTTCTTTATTTCCATGTCTCTGGTTATATTTTGCTTGCTTGTTTGTTTTGTTGATTAGATTCCACTTATAGGTGAGATCATATGGTATTTGTCTTTCATCACTTGGCTTGTTTCACTTAGCATAATGCTCTCCAGTTCCATCCATGCTGTTGTGAAGGGTAGGAGCTCCCTCTTTCTTTCTGCTGCGTAGTATTCCCTTGTGTAAATGTACCACCATTTTTTGATCCACTCATTTATAGATGGGCACTTGGGTTGCTTCCAGCACTTGGCTATTGTAAATTGTGCTGCTATGAACATTGGGGTGCATAGGTTCTTTTGAATTGACGTTTCAGGATTCTTAAGGTATAATCCCAGCAATGGGATCACTGGATCAAACATCAGTTCCATTTTTAGTTTTCTGAGAAAATTCCATACTGTTTTCCACAGTGGCTGCACCAGTCTACATCCCACCAACAGTGCACTAGGGTTCCCTTTTCTCCACATCCTCTCCAACACCTGCTGCTTTTTGCTTTGTTTATGATGGCCATTCTGACCAGAGTGAAGTAGGTATCTCATTGTGGTTTTAATTTGCATCTCTCTGATGGCTAGTGATGCTGAGCATCCTTTCATATGTCTCTGGGTCCTCCATATGTCCTCTTTGGAGAAGTATCTGTTCAGGTCCTTCACCCATTTTTTAATTGGGTTGTTTGTCTTCCTGGAGTGGAGTCATGTGAGTTCTTTATATATTTTGGAGATCAAACCCTTGTCCGAGGTATCATTTGCAAATATATTTTCCCATATGGTTGGTCCCCTTTTCATTTTGTTGATGGTTTCTTTATCCATGCAGAAGCTTTTTATTTTGATGAAGTCCCACTTGTTTATTCTTTCCTTTATGTCCCTTGCTCTAGGGGATGTATCAGTGAAAATATTACTGCATGGAATATCTGATATTTTCCTACCTATGTTCTCCTCTAGGATTTTTATGGTGTCGTGACATATTTAAATCTTTTATGCCTCCTGAGTTTATTTTTGTGTATGGCATAACTTGGTGGTTGAGCTTAGAAAAATATACATGCTAGAATTCAAGTAGGTGGCAATATGCTACTTCTTAATCCTGGTCTACTTTAGAAAAATCTGCTTCTTAATAATGAATAATATGTTTATACTACAAGTACATTTTAATAGTTAACATTTCAAATCCATACATTTATTTTATTATTTTTGTCTTTTTTTATTGTTGTTCAAGTACAGTTGTCTCCACTTTCCCCCCACTTTCTCCCGCCCCACCCAACCCCCCCTCCCACCCCTGATCCTACCTCTTTTTGGCTTTGTCCATGCATCCTTTATACGTGTTTCTTGACAACCCTTTCCCTTTTTTCCCCATTATCCATTTACTTTAATAAAATTTGATATTTTAAAAATAAGAAGAGAACATTTTTTACTTTACAAAATGGTTCACAACCAGGTTTCATTATGTATTAAGGCGTTTGGGAAATTCTAATGTGATTACACTTATTAAAAGTTAATGCATATACAAATTTTCAGAAATTGATCTTTCACGTAAATTGAGATACATCTTTCTGGCAATGGCTATGATCATTTTCAATTCCTGAAATATTAATCTCTCAAAAGCCCTCTCCTCCTTCTCACCCTAAATCCTCTGTTATTAATAGTCAGTGAGTTCTGCCAGAAGTCTCCTACATTAAAACCATAACTCTTTTTTCTAGTGTAAACTAAAAAATTATCAAAGGACAGATATTTGTTTAATGTGGCTTCATCAGCCAATCCAGAGAACTGGTCAATTCAAACTTTGAAATTATTCCAAGGACCTGAAACACCTAATAGCCTATTAACACTTGTTTGGACTTCAGATAACCTATAGAGATCTTTTCTTCTTTAGAAAATTGAACTCTTCTGTGCACTGTGGAATATAAAGAGCATCAGGGCAGTTGTGCAGCTCAGGTGGGCAAACTACAGATCTATTAACTAACCAAAAGGAAGAAAAGAGGTCAACCTACATGAATTAATCGCATCCCTTAAATCTGCCCATGTTTCCACAACCATAAAATGGTGAAGAGAGACTGAAGTCCAAGTCTATCTTAATCTAAAGCCAAGCTTGCTCAAAACTGCCATATTGCCTCCTGATTTTCCTCTACGAATTATCTGAATCATGAATATAAGTTAATGTGCTTTATGACTGAATCCTGGTAGGATTGTTGTTGTGTTGTTTTGAGAGATATGCTAATGTTCTTAGCTTCCTCCAAGCTCATTTCTATGTTTCTCTTGATCATAAAATAAGCTGTATTTGAATTAAAATGTAAAAAAAAAAAGGGAAAAGACAGTTAAGGGAGACCTAAATAAATGAAGAGATATACTATTTTCATGGATTAGAAGAGTCAATATGTATTGATGCCCCAAGACATAAAGCAAAGAGCAACTAGACTTGGGTTTATTTATATATGGCACTTGGTATATTATAGATGTAGAATTCATAGAAGTAGGGAAGGGCTGATGCCACAATTTGATATCCATAGGAGGAAAATGAAATTTGACTTCCAACTTCACATTCCATCACTCTTTACACCCTACACAATACACATTAGAAAAAGGTCTTGTGTTTCTGTATTTAGACACATGACATAATGTTCATAGAATCACTGTATGTAAAAGTAAAATTTTTTTAAATTGAAACATTTCCATAAAGAGTAGAATGAATAAATAAAGTATGAATGTTCATACAGTGAAATATTATAGTGCCATGGAAGTCAATATTACAACATGGATAAATCTCAAACATAATGTTAAAAAATTTAGTAACCAAAATACAAAAGTGTGATTCTATTTATACAAAATTGAAAACATGCAAAACCAAAAATATATTGTTCAGAGATGCAAACATATATCATAAAACTATAACAAAAAATAAGGCACTAATAAATGCAAAGTTCAGAAAAGTGGATACCTTTGGGGAAAAGGATGGGGAGAGGGAAGGCACACAAGGAAAGTACTTAACAATAACGGTGTGTTGTTCTTCTCCTTAAATCAGGTGGCAGCAGATTGACATTCCTTGTATTCTGATTTTTCTTTGGTATCTATTCAAGAATTAATAGAAGTGTACTATATATTGTATGTACATTAGCCCAATACTGAGGGCCACGTTTTTTTGTTGTTGTTACTCTATTTACACTTGTCCCAATTTTTCCCCCTTTGCTCTCCTCTACCTAGCCCATCCCTGGCTCCCACGGTCAGTGCCCCTCATTGTCTGTGCCCATGAGTCCTCTATTCACGCTCCTTTGCTTGCCCCTTCCCCTTCTTTCTCCTGTTACCCCCCTCTCCTCTGGTCACTGTCAGTTTGTTCCTTATTTCCAAGTTTCTGGTTCTATTTTGCTCACATGTTTTGTTGATTAGGTTCCACTTATAGGTGAGATCATATGGTATTTGTTTTCCAGCACCTGGCTTACTTCACTTAGCATAACGTTCTCCAGTTCTATCCATGCTGCCCTGAAGGGTAGGAGTTCCTTCTTTCCTTCTGCTGTGAAGTATGCCATTGTGTAAATATACCACAATTTTTTTACCCACTCATTTACTAATGGGCACTTAAGCTGTTTCCAGCACTTGGCTATTGTAAATAACACTGCTATGAACATTGGGGTGCATAGGTTCTTTTGCATTGGTGTTTCAGGATTCTTAAGGTCCCAGCAGTGAAATTGCTGGACTGAAAAGCAGTTCCATCTTTAGTTTTTTGAGGAAATTCCATACTGTTTTCCACAGTGGCTGTACCAGTCTGCATTCCCACCAACAGTGCACTAGAGTTTCCTTTTCTCCACAACCTTGCCAGCACTTGTTCATTGTTTTATTAATGATGGCCACTCTGACCAGTGTGAAGTGGTATCTAATTGTGGTTTTAATTTGTATCTTTCTGATGGCTAGTGATGTTGAGCATTTTTTTCATGTGTCTATGGGCCCTCTGTATGTCTTCCTTGGAGAAATGTCTTTTCAGGTCCTTTGCCCATTTTTTAATTGGATTGCTTATCTTCCTGGTGTGGAATCATGTGGGTTCTTTATATATTCTGGAGATCAACCCTTCTCCGAGGTATCATTGGCAAATATGTTTTCACATATTGTTGGTTCCCTTTCCATTTTGTTGATGTTTTCTTTATCTGTGCAGAAGCTTTTAAGTTTGATGTAGTCCCATTTGTTTACTCTTTCCTTTATATCCCTTGCCCTAGAGGATTTATTGGTGAAAATATTGTTGTGTAAAAAAAAATGGAGATTTCTCTACCTCCTTTAGGTAGGCCTGTATTGTTATGAAATTCCCTCTCAGGACTGTCTTCACTGTGTCCCATAGATTTTGAGTTGTTGTGTGTTCATTTTCATTTCTTTCCAGGTACTTTTTGATTTGTTCCTTGATCTCAGTGTTGACCCATTCATTACTTAACAACATATTATTCAGTCTCCATGTATTTGTATGTTTTTGAGTTTTTCCTCAATGTTGGTTTCTAGTTTCAAACCATTGTGATCCAAGAAGACGTTTAATATGATTTCAATTTTCTTGAATTTGTTGAGGCTTGTTCTGAGTCCTACCATATGATCTCTTTGAAAATGATCCATGTGCATTCGAAAAGAATGTGTGTTTTGCTTCTTTGATGTGAATTGCTCTATTAGTATCAATTAAGTACATTTGATCTAGGGTGTCATTTAATGCTACAATATCCTTGTTGATTTTTTTTGCTTGGACGATCTATCCATTGTTGACAGTGGAGTGTTAAAATTCCCTATGATGACTGTATTGCTGTCAATTTCCTTCTTAAAGTCCTCCAAGATATTCCTTATATATTTAGGTGCTCTTACGTTGCGTGCATATATGGTTAGAAGGGTTGCACCCTCTTGTTGGACAACTCCCTTAGGTTTTATGTAGTGACCTTCTTTGTCTCCTATTATGGCCTTTGTTTTGAAATCTATTTTGTCTGATACAAGTATTGCTACCCCAGCTTTTTATTTCATGACCATTTGCCTGGAATATTTTTTTCCATCACTTCACTTTCAACCTGTGCAGGTCTTTTGTCCTGAGGTGGGTCTCTTGCTGGCAGCATATGCGTGGGCTGTGTTTTCTTATTCATTCAGCTATCCTATGTCTTTTGATTAGAGCATTTAATCCATTTATGCTTAAGGTTATTATTGATAGATATTTATTCATTGCCATTTTTTCCCTTTGTGCTTGTGTTCCTCTCTCTCCTTTTTTCAAGTTTTAACTTAATATTCAGATGAGGTCAAAATCAGAGTTGGAAGTCACTATTACAGAATAAAATTCTCGAGACAAGAATAAATCTGAAAACTTTTCCCAGAAAATAAATTGAATCATTGCTTCAATCTATTTACTTAAAATATTATTTCTCAAATATTTAAAGATGATATCATTATACAGAAATAGACATTTCTCTCTCTGTTGACCACCAGAGTACTCCTACGTGTAGTCAAAGTACCACACATTTACAATATCAAATAAATTAGCATGAGAGGAAGATTTTTTTTTACCAACTATAGTTAGAATAGACTATTTCTGGCAGTAATGTGGCCCTTCCATTCTAGTATCTACTGGATTAAAGTAAAGTTTCGTGTCCTCTGCATTTTGTGGACTCAAAGCCTTGGTTAATAGGGGTTGCACAGTTTCACTGAAGCAACCTCACAAACAGAATCTCTGTGCACTGCTTGAAGAAAATACCTTCTGAATATTTTCAGAAGCCACATTGCCTTTTCTTGCTCTCACTTAAATTTTTTATTTTTAACATTATGCATGAACTTAATAATTTAATTTACCCTTAAACTTTAGATTTTGAAATGTGGCCATATAGCACCATAAATTGACTTTTAATATAACAAAAATAGTCTCTGAATTTCTACCTGCACCTGAGCTTTCATTGGAAGCAGAGAAATTTCAGCATCTTCCCTGAAGTAGCATAAGAAATGCATAGTAAATATTACATAAGAAAAACTTTCACTCTCAAGGTCATCAGTTAGGTTCCTCTTTAGCAAGTTCCAGCAAATGAACTATCTTATCTTCAAGAAACCCATTAATTCTAAGTCCTACTTGTTGGTATTGTTGTGTGCTTAGGTAGACTTTTAAACATGTAGTAGCTAATCCTCCATCCTTTTTGAGATTTTGTAAGTGAATTTGACAAGGCAGTTCCAAAGCCTTTTGGATGTCTTGGTGTTTGTCTTTGATTGAGGAAGAATGGTAAGCATCCCACCACCTTAGAGTCAGTAGTCTTATGATGATACCCTGTGCTGTAATTCCTTTCTGAACATACTAGTGAAGGGTATAAACATAACATAGCTTTCTAAGTCTTAAAGAAAAACAGGGTATTGAAGAGATACCTGCTCTCCCGTGTTCATTGCAGCATTATTCATTCACAGAAGCCAACATATTGAAAACAACCCAAGTGGCCATGAACATATTGGATGATGGATAAAGAGGACCTCAGTTAGATCCTGCTCTGCTACTTACTGTGTGATCTTGAGCAATTCACTGAACCTCTCTGGGCTTCAGTTCTTTATTTGAATCAACAAAGTATCAGCATGATGTACATGGGCTCTAAGGGAAGACTGCCTGGGGCACCCGTGAAACTTCAGGTAACTGACATAATATCTCTAAGCCTCAGTTTTCGTATGTGTAAAATGAAGGTAGTAATGCTACCTGCCTCATAGGTGTATTTGATGATTAAATAAGGTTATCACTCATGCGAAGCACTTGTAAAGTCTCTTATCTATTATTATTATCTCTGTAAATGGGTGAAAAGTCACCAACTGACATGCTTGTTATGAAGATTAGCTACCTTCTCCTGGCAGCTATTGGAGCTGATTGGATTAGGTCTGGGCAACTGAGATGTGGTAACATATGGCATAACTGTAAAATGATTTCTTTTTCTGGGGGGAGAAGAACAGCATTGTGTTCTAATTTGTGTCTAGTCATTCTTCCCTTCTCCACCGACAGGAGCCTGGAACCATTTACACTGTCTCGCAGCCCCGAGTTAACTCCATGTCAGCACAGACTTCAGCCCATACCTTCAGCCCTGTCCCCAACCAAAGTAATCATTTCCTGCTTCGTCAGTCTCCATCCCTGAATTCCACCAGCCCTGGCTGCCCCCACGGAAGGTAGACATAGCAAGTAACAAATCAATATTGATAATGGTTCACATTGTTATTCAAGTCTTAATTTGAAATAAAAACCCCAAAGGCTCAGATCTGAGGAGGATGGGTTCTTTCCTAAGACTTAGGACAGATTCATAACAAATGATCATGTTTGCTTGACATGTAATTTCAGTAGCTCCCTGTGCAGAATAATTTAGAATATAAAGAAAATGGGCTTAGCAAAAATGCCATGTCAGAACACATTATATAATACTTTGTAAGTTGGTATATAAAATCTGTATCTATTATGCTGGCCAAGGATTCTTTTACCCTTGTAGTCTGAGAAACAAGCATTCATCCATCACTACAACAAACAATGCGAGATGGAAACAGATGAGCTCCAGATTTTGCAACAGATCCAGGTCTATCAGCAACATAATTAGAGCAGCTACTCTTCCTTTGCACCTGACTCACAGTCCTGTCACCAATGACCCGTGGCCTCCAAGTGCTAACAACAACAACAAAGCCACGGGACCACTGGGATCCAAAGCAATCAGGATTCAGCAAAGACACAGCTTTAACAGCTACTGGATCCGACACTGGAGTCCATACTTGACCCTGTCCAGTTCTCGTTACCATAGTAACCTCGCCCTGAAATTTTCCAAAGATATTTATCTCCCAAGAAGTTCCTCTTCAGAGATCTGTAATTACTATGAAACTCTGTAATCTATACATTAAATGGTTTATTCCAGACATCCAACTAATGCTGATTTCCACTGTTTGCCTGACTGAAGGCTGCCTGTTACTAAGAGACTGCATCGATCTCTTCAGTTAATGAATGTTTTCAGGCACTTACCTGGAAGACAACAACAATAGAAGTTTTTATGTAATTTCCATTGTGTACCACAAATTGCAAGGTGTCATGGTTACTTCGTTCTTGTCACTGTGATCACTATCATCATCACCATCATCATCAATATTTATTGAATCCACTAAATACACTCGACTCCACTAAGAACTCTACTGTGTCCTGCAGCACAGCTTGTCGAAGTGGGGCTCATCATGAAAATAGCCCACCAGAGTCTCACTACTGTTTCAGTACACTAAAAAAAAACATTTTTACTCACTTTTGAACCTAAAAGTTAGAAGCATAAACATTATCAAATTATCCCTTTATTGGGTAATCTATACATATAGACTCTCTTAATATTTGTTAATAAATGAAGGTATGAATGAATTTAACAAACAAATCTGCAGAAACTTGTAGCAAAAATACCCATTGAGATCTGAGACCCCCGATAAAAAAGAAAGATTAGAAAGTAGCTGGTGCCTCTTGAGTGGGGGGTGTTCAGGAGCATAGTGTCCTCCTTCACCCAACATTGTGTCCGGGGAAAATCAAGTCACACTTTTTCCCTTTAAAGGGAAAAAAATTACGGAAGGCAGATGCTCAGAGGTTCTCATGAGCATCATAGGATCTGACATGGTGGTGTTTAGACTTACTCTGCTGGAACGCAGTTGCTGTTCACCTATGCAAAGCACTCTCATGGGCATATCCAAGGTTGAATGTAACCCCCACTGCTTTCTCTCCTCTTCAAAACATGAGTATAAGGGATATAAGCATGAGTGTAGGGATAACCTTGAATTTGCTTTCATTTCCTTAAAACAAAAAAGTAAATCTTTCAAATATCTAGGGTACCTGAACTCTCACTGGTAATGAATTACTTGGAAATGTTATATCACAACTGATTGTAACATGTCTGGATCTCTCAACTCAGCAGCCAAGAGACCTAGGTCCTAGGCACTGATTATACAATAATTGGCCCTATGAACCAAAGCAAGTCATTTTCCCCGCATTGAATCTCAGTTTCCTCGTTGTAACTTGAGCAGATTGAATAATAGCCTCACTTTGGTTCTAATTACTCCACCTGAGGGCTGCTTTGGCGCTGGCCTTGGATTCAGAGGTTAGGAGGTAAGTGTGACCAACTGGGAAAAGCTAAACAGGACTTTGAGCTTTATCAAGAGTTTTTAGGACTTCCTAAGATGGCGGCATAGGTGAAGGCGCCATGCTGTCTTGCACAACCAAACAAGGAAAAAAATCAGAAATTTATACAACCAAAAACAGCCAGATCTGAAAGAAAATCGAATTGAGAGGAAGTCCGACAACCAAGGAATTAAAGAAGATACATTTGTCCAGTCTGATGAGCCGGGAGGAGCGGGGTGGAGCACTCGGGGACCCCACGGCGAGCTGGTGAGCAGACCACAGGTCCGAGGTTGGAGGGGCGGTCCCCGCGGGGCTGCAGCACATGGAGACGGGGGTGCCTGACCAAAGAGCAGCCAGCGCCTGGCTCATCCAGACCCAGTGGGCCGAGACTGGTGGACCGGGCAGGTCTGCATTCTCGTGCAGACGGACCGGGAGAGAAAGCAGGGCATAATACATCAGTGCAGATTGAGAGCACCTCTGGGGGTGGAGCCGGCGGTGGAAGGAATTTCCAGCCTCACAGGAAAGTTCGCTGAAGAGACCCGCGGGGGATTGGAGCTGTGCAGCCCATCCACCGACCCCGGAGCAACCCCCGGAGCTAGTGCAGAGGGGCTCAAATCGCTTGTAGGAGGCAGTGTCGGTGCGGAGAGCGGAGAAGGCGCCATTGTGCGCTCAGGTCCCGCCCCCACAGCATACGTCACAGCACAACTACCAGGAACTTCCCTGCACAGGGGATCCTCAAGACTCCGCCACCCTCCTTACAGTAACAGGCTCGCCGAGGGAAAAAAAAATGGCCCAAAGAAAGGAACAGATTAAAGTTCCAGAGCTAACCGACCAAGAGATAGCCAACCTATCAGATGCACAGTTTAAAACCCTTGTAATAAGGATGCTTTCAGAATTCGACGAAAAATTATCGAAATTGCTGGAACAAATGAGGAGAGATCTGCAGGGAACCAACAGAGATAAGAATGAAACTGGGACTCAAATCAACAGAGTGGACCAGCAGAAAGAAAAAAGCATCCAACCAGAAAAGAATGAAGAAACAAGAATTCAAAAAACAGAGGAGGGGCTCAGAAACTTCCAGGACATCTGTAAACGGCCCAACATACGGATCATACGGCTGCCAGAAGGAGAAGAAGAAATCCTAGGAATTGAAAACTTATTTGAACACATAATGATGGAGAATTTCCCGAAGCTGGTGAAGGAAATAGACTTTTGGGAAGTCCAGGAAGCTCAGAGAGTCCCAAAGAAGTTGGATCCAAAGAGAATCACACCAAGACACATCATAATGACATTACCCAAGATTAAAAATAAGGAGAGAATCTTAGAAGCAGCAAGAGAGAAGGGGACAGTTACCTACAAAGGAATCCCCATAAGACTGTCAGCTGATTTCTCAAAGGGGACCTTGCAGGCAAGAAGGGGCTGGACAGAGGTGTTCCC
>PVJI01003413.1:54849-124709 GCA_004026765.1 Micronycteris hirsuta
TATCCAGCAAAGATTTCATTTAGAATGGAAGGGCAGAGAAAGTGCTTTGCAGATAAGGTCAAGTTCAAGAAGTTCATCACCACCCAGCCTTTATTGTATGAAATGTTGAAGGGAGTTATATGAGGTATGGAGGAATATCAACAGGGGAGTGGTAGGGGGAGAGGGTGGGAATGGGGCACAGAACAAGCAGCATAAATGGGAAGTAGACAACAGACAGGGGGAGGTTAGAATAGTATAGGAAGTGCAGGAGCAGAAGGACTTATGTGTAGGACCTATGGACAAAACTAAAGGGAGGGAAAAGGGGGGGTAAGGGGGTGGGGGGCGAGAAGGGGGGAAGTGGGACAACTGTAACAACATAATCAATAAAATATAGTTTAAAAAAAGAGTTTTTATTTGTCAAAGCAGTGTATCCTCCCAACTCTTCTAGTAAATCACATAGGAAAGAATAAACTGGAAACTTTCCTTAAGCATGACAGGTCTCATAGTGTGGCTGGATTCTATAAGCTAGCTCTTTTGGACATTTATTTATTGTTTGTCCAACCTTTGTCCCATTGAGTATCCACCTTTTCCCCTTCTATAATAATCTTACCCAGTCTATTTTGTTCAAGTTCAAGTCACTGCACCCTAGAATAGACACATGCACTTGCAGGACTCTGATTCTCACAAGAGTTTTGTGAGGTAGACAAGATAGGTATAACTCTGCTTCCCATTGTAAATGTAAGAAAACAATTCATTGGATTTCATGTCTTCATTAAAACCATACATACAGGAGTTGCTACTACACAAATCCCAGGGTTTATTCCCACTTGAAATCTGGTGTCATCTCCATTTCTCTACAAGACTGTGAACCCCTTCGCTTGTCATTATATCCTCATCCTGTATGTAGAAAGACAGAAAACTTACCCAAGATTCTCAGCATAAGGTTGGTCTAATCAACTGATGCAAAAGAAGAGAGCAGACAGAAGCCGTTATAAAGATGTGGAATGTCTGCAAGACTAAAGGTAGAAAGAGCAACACTGACTGTAGCCTAATCAACAGTATTGAGTGAAGAGGCAGAAATGTCACAAAAGAGGAGTTTCAACAAGGAAAAATTCAAAACAAGCATCCAAGAAGAAAAATAAGACAATGCTCATCCAACAATGTCTATGTGAAAGAAACATATAATCAGGGCGACAAAGGAATTTGAGTCAGTAGAGAGAGATTCTCTGATGAGGGGCAAGACTGGTTTATCAAAATTCACCACAGCCTAAATAAAATACTTCCCAAGATGATCCTTTTTACTTTACTTGGTATTTATGTACTAATCCATGACTTAAGTAATCTAGTCACTCTAATTTAATTTAGTTCAACAAACATGTTTTAAGTGCCTTCTGTGTACCAGGCACTGTACAGCGGATTAAAGATTAAAGGATGAGCAAGGAACAGTCTCTATATTGGAGGAGAAGAGTGAACAACATAAGGGCCCCCAAGGTTCTGACTTGGGCAACTGTGTGGACGCCATTACCTGATGAATACAAGAACAGGAACAACAAGAGGGAAGATAGGAAAGAAGGAGTTTGCTTTGAGACGAGTGACTTTGGCTGCAAGAAGCACCTCAACCAGCAGAGTTTAAGCAATAGATATTTAATTACCACGTACAAAATCACAATAGGAAAAACGCAGTGCAGGCCAGGGCAGTGGCACCACAGTGTCATCAAGGATGCAGGTTCAGTCCATTCTTTATTTCACCATCCGTGGCATGTTGGCATTTTGTCATTGTGCTTATTACTTCATATTGCAAATTCCAGGGTGTATGTCAGCTATGTGACTCAAATGTCATTTGTCATCCTTCTTTAATCACTATAATGAGTCTCCTAAACCCAAATATATCAAAAAATCAACAATTATATGAAATGCAATAATCCAACATGGAAGATTAAAGCCAAAAATGTATAAGCGAATTTATTCTTCACTCTCTATCTGGCTAGCTATTACACATTTGGTAAGAATAATTAAAATACAGTCATGATTGCTAGCTGGATGTAAATCATTTCCTAGCCCCATAAGAATCAAGCAAACAGCCATTAAACATGTAAAAATCTAAAAACTAATTTGTAAATGACAATTTTCTCTACAAAGCTTAAGTGGTCCAGGAGGCAATAATGTAATAGCTTTCTACACATTATCTCCACTGCCCGGTTCGTATCTATTAGTTAGAGCAATAGTGCACCAGTTGAATGTAAGTTGCTTTAAGAACAGTTCCTTCTCCAAAGTAAACAGGCTGGATATTGAAACAGCCATCTACTCTGGGGCTTGCTAATATCATAGCATCTTGATTTCCCCAGATGGAAAACAGTGCATATAATTTTATTTATGCATATTAAATATAAGGGAAAAGGGTTTTTGTAAATCTAGACAAGTAGGTTAGCCCTTAACTATTTCCCACCAGCACCCGTAAATTCAGGAATGAGATTAACTAATTATTAACGACTCATTAACACAACCACCTGAGTAATTACTGTATTAATGTACATAGGATCATTGGCATGTGTAAACAAGGTGAGAAACCTAATTACATTCATTCCACTAAGTTGTTGTTGTTTTTTTTTAATCAAAGTAAAGGATTTCCAAGGTAAAATTTTTGTTTAGAGTAACAGGACAAGAGGCAATCAAACAAAACACATTCTCCATGGACCAGAATGTTTATTCCTGTAGAGAAGATGCCATTCTGTAGCGACAGACCAGGCAAAATGGTTAAAAAATAAATAAAAGCCCTGATTTCTTCCCAGCATGCTTTTGACACCTGCTCACTCAAAGAGCACATGTGTGCATGTGCACACACACCCCATGTGCCCTGGGTACGCCTCTGTTCCTGAAAATTCAACGCTACTTTCATTTACCGCTGCCTCTAAACTTAGTGTCCTCGGAATCTGATCTACCCAGAAGCTAAAGAGAAGTCAATTGAATCATTTACACCAGCAGGAGAAGGACTGATGGGTCTTCTCCAAAGGGCAGTTGCATTCCAGACACAGAAATCTAATAGCAGACCCTCAGGCAAAATGTGCTCTGTTAGAAGGGCCTTTCTAGCCTCCTCTAATCACATTCTCTACTTATTAAAAAAAAAAAAAAAAGCTTTATCAACTTTTTTTACTGTTCTCTAAGGCATTTTACCAAAACATTCCACAATACATCTCGACAAGATTACAAGCCAACAACTTTCCTTAGCTGTTGAACAGTGTCAGTTAATGCTGCATGAAAGGTGACAGTTCTCCTGGTATGTAAATGCCAAAGGCCTGAGCTATTAAAGGGTCACAAAATTAAACAGAACTCTCAAATGCCACTCGTAGAGTCACAAAAAGAAAGTGCTTGTGGGTTTGCTTTTTGGTAACAGGCTGTCCAAAGAAGCTAATTTGGGGAAATCTTGATCATCCAATCCATGATGATGAGAAGAACACCAGAATAGCTACGCTGAAGCTGGGAAGCCAAGAAGCCAGGCATCCAGTTGATTTAGGAATGAAGCCCCTTGTATAGACCGGCAAACCTTTCTAAGCAGAGAAGACAGCAGTACAAAGGCCCTGAACGGGGGTTGAGTTTGACTTCTCAGAAAACAAAAAAAAGGAGATTAATGTGTAGTCAAGGAGAGAGCAAGAGGGAAACTTATGGGTAGGAAACCAGAGGGCTGACGAAAGATCCAGAAAGTACAGGACTTTATAAGCTGATCGTTTAACACCTAGGTTCTCAGGATCCATCAGACAAAATGCATGCCCTAGCAGTCAGGATCCTCTTTAGATACCAGAAACCATGCTGAATCTTAAAAACAGAGAAACTGTTTTGGGAAGATTGATTAAACAGGTAATCAAAGAGCCCAGAAGGCAAAGAATAAATGGCAAGACCACAGCAGTAATCTACTTCCACCCGGGGCAGGAAGACTCATGCAAGGAAGTAGCATTACCAGGGCCCAGAAGCATAGGGCATATGAATAGTTAGGCCCAGAGCTTGGGTCTCCATACAGAAGGTGGGCATCATGAAGGGAACTGTCTCATGGGAGAGGAGCCTCGCCCAGCACAGGGCAAGAGAAGAAGAAATTCCTGACTTCTTCTCTCCTGTTCTGTAATTTTCTACCAGTTCCTCCCACTGGCCCAACCTATCTGGAAACAGAATTCCCTGTGATGCAGAGCAGAGCAAGGGAAGGATGGGAATTGGATCTGAGAGCAAACAGGCAAACGGCAGGCACATGGGTCAACTCTAAGAGGAAAGGTAAATTCTTCCTGCCCCTACCTGGTCTAACCCTGAAACTCCCAGCAACTCTTGTCTATCTGATTACATCTGTCTGGCTACACAACTTGAAGACAGAACCAGAGGGACCAGTTCCTATCTATCATCAGTGTGGCGGATTTTGTGTGGTGGGTGGTTTTCTTCTCTCCTAGAACCAGACAGCTGCTGTTCCTTATTGATGGAGGTGATGGTGACTGCAGTTGTGGAAGGAGAGCAAAGTTAGAAACAAGTCTACCCAGCACACCTAAGTAAGTGTTGGAAATCTTCTAAAATCATCTGAAGGTACCAATTAGTTCTTTTATTACCATAAAACCAAACTCACGTAATTGCTCCTCCGTCAATGACAGCATTACTGTCCATCAGTTCCGTTAGCTCAAAACTTGGAGGCCATACTTGTCTCTTTTTTTTCTCCCAACCAACTCTCTTGGTGGTTTAGCCTTCAAAATATATTCCAAATCCATCCATTCCTAATTCAAAATCCTCTCCATTTCTACTCCTAGTCCTATTCACCTTCACCTCTCCCCGAGACCACAGCAAAGGGCCTCTCAACCTCTGACCTGCTTCCATTCCCAGGCACTTGCAGCCGCCCCTACCCCCAAGTCCTCGTGTGGTGGCTTTCATTATTCACATCTTAGTTCTAACGGCATCTCCTCAGAAAAGCCTTCTGTGACTACATATTAAAAAATGTCCTCTATATCTGTCATGTCAGCCTCCTTTATTTTTTCCATAGTATTTTCAATGTCCGAAATATCTTGCTCTTATATTTGTTTCTTCTTAACTACTCCATTAGGAGGTAAGTAAGCCACTGAGGTCATTGGCTGGCCTGTCTTAGTCACTGTGGTAACTTCAACATTAGCAAAAGCCCCTAGCACAAAACCAGCACTCAATAAATATTTCTCAAATAAATGAAAGAACTGATTCTGCTATTCTACCTACTAGATTTCTCACCTTGGTCCACAATTTAGACAACAGAGACACATAGTCTAGGACAAATGTATACATTAGAGTCCCACACATGTTTGGAAGAGCTTATAAAAAGTAAAAATTACTCCCCCCAAAAATGTTTTAAGCCAACTGATAGATCTTAGTCAACCTGGGACACCATAATGAAATACCATAGTCTGAGTGGCATAAACAACAGAAATTCATTTTCTCGCAGATCTGGAGCCTGGAAGTCTGAAATCAGAGTACCAGCACATTGGTTTCCGGTGAGAGCTCTCTTCCTGGCTTGCAGAGGATCACCCTCTCATTGTGTCCACTTGGTGGAAATAGGTATTTCTCTCTCCCTTCCTTTTATTATAAGGGCACTAATCCCATTATGAGGGCTCCACCCTCTTGATCCCATCTAATCCTAATTGCTTCCCAAAAGGCCCTTTCCTAATAACACTACCTTAGAGGTTATGATTTCAACATATGAATTGCGGGGTTGAGGGGAGACAACTCAGTCCATAGCATGACCATTAGAAGGAAATCCAAATATTAGCAGTATGGAATTTAAGAACCTTAGTGAGTCTCCCCCAGCCTTTCATTCCAGCCACATTTCCTGCCGCCTCCACAGTTTCCCTAGATTCTAGTCATACAAAACTCTCTGAAAATGACACTTTTCCATATCTATGCCTTTGCAAATTGCCTCCTTCTGCCTAGAATACTGTTCCCTTTTTGTCTAAGACCCTTCAAAATTTAGTGCAAGAATCACCTTCTCCCAGAAGCCTCCCAACTCCATCCTAGATGGAGGTAGGCATTTCTCTTTTAATGCTCTTAGGGAATCTAGCCCAGACTTTTGCTCTAGGCTTACCTAGGTTTGCATACTTCATCATTATTATGAATGTACATATCTGTCTCTTCAATTGGATCATATGCTCTTTAAGGGCAGATCATAATATATTCACCTCTGCATTCCTGGCACCCAGTTTTTAGATGCTTAACCAGTGTTCAGTGAACAAGCAAATAATTCATCCCTAGACTTGGGGCTCTGAATGTCAGGGTTCTAATCTCCCTCCAGAGAGTGGGTTATATAAAGAATATGATGTTTAAAAGACTTGGAATCATAGAATACTGCCACCCACACCTCTCAACACTGACTACAGGTTACAAAACTAAGAAAATGCTTTTTCTAAGAAAGCCCTTTTTCTTCATCACTCTTCTCTGATGAGCTTCTTTCCACCACCACATCCACCTGTGCACACATTGTTTATAATATGAGGAGGAGACTATAGAATCTTTTTTATTAATAAAGCTCTCAGAGACTTCTGGCCAAGATGGAGGCATATGTAGACACACTGTGCCACCTCACACAACCAAAAGAGGAAAAACAACAATTTAAAAAATGAAAACAGCCAGACCTGACAGAAAATCGAACTGAGTGGAAGTCTGACAACCAAGGAATTAAAGAAGACACATTCATCCAGACTGGTAAGCAGGGCAGAGCCTGGCAGAGAGCTGGGTAGCAGAGCAAAACTCACAGCCCACCATCACAGGGAAATAAAGCCTCAAACCACCGATTGAAAACACCTGTGGGGGTTGAGGCGGCAGGGGGAAGACCTCCTGGCCTCACAGGAGAGTTCGTTGGAGAGACCCACAGGGACTTGGAACTACGCAGGCCCACTCACCCACCCCAGAGTCAGCACAGAAGGGCCCAGCTTGCTTGTGGGTGGCAGAGGAGGTGTGTAGAGCAGAGCAGGTGCTATTGTTCGCTCAGGTCCCGCCCCCACAGGCAGTGTCACAACACAACAACGTGGGTTGCCCCACGCTGGTGAACACCTAAGGCTCCGCCCGTTAAAGTAACAAGCACACCGAGGAAAAAAATGGCCCAAATGAAAGAACACATCAAAGCTCCAGAAAAAATACAACTAAGTGACGAAGACATAGCCAATCTATCAGATAAACAGTTCAAAACACTGGTAATCAGGAAGCTTACAGGATTGGTTGAAATTTGGTTGCAATTAGAGGAACAAGTGAAGGATATGCTAAAGGAAATGAGGGGAAATGTGCAGGGAACCAATAGGAAACTGGGACTCAAATCAACAGAGTGGACCAGAAGGAAGAAAAAAACATTCAACCAGAAAAGAATGAAGAAACAAGAATTCAAAAAAATGAGAGGCTTAGGAACCTCCAGGACATCTTTAAATGTCCCAACATCCGAGTCATAGGGGCACAAGAAAGAGAAGAGGAAGACCAAGGGATTGAAAACTTATTTGAACAAATAATGAAGGAGAACTTCCCCAAGCTGGTGAAGGAAATAGACTTCCAGGAAGTCCAGGAAGCTCAGAGAGTCCCAAAGAAGTTGGACCCAAAGAGGAACACACCAAGGCACATCATAATTACATTGCCCAAGATTAAAAATAAAGAGAGAATCTTAGAAGGAGCAAGAGAAAAGGAGACAGTTACCTACAAAGGAATTCCCATAAAACTGTCAGCGGATTTCTCAAAAGAGACCTTGCAGGCAAGAAGGGACTGGAGAGAAGTATACCAAGTCATGAAAGGCAAGGACCTACATCCAAGAATACTCTATCCAGCTAAACTTTCATTTAGAATGGAAGGACAGATAGAGTGCTTCTCAGATAAGGTCAAGTTCAAGGAGTTCATCATCACCCAGCCTTTATTATATGAAATGTTAAAGGGATTTATATAAGGCATGGAAGGATATCAACAGGGGAGTGGGAGGGGGAGAGAGGAGGAAAAAGTACAGAGAATAAGTAGCATAAGCAGTAGGTAGGAAACAGACAGGGGGAGGTTAAGAATAGTATAGGAAATGTAGAAGCCAAAGAACTTACGTGTATGACCCATGGACAAAAACTAAAGGGTGGGGAATGGGGGGGCTGGGTGTGGGGCAGAAGGAAATAAAGGAGGGGAAATGGGACAATTGTAATAGCATAATCAATAAAATATATTTAAAAAAATAAAAGTAAAAAAAATAACGCTCTCAAATTGCAGGCATGTTACCACCCTACGCATTTGCTCTTCTGTCACCTTGTGTAAGTGGGTTGAAATTACTTCTCTGATGAAATGCCCATGAAGAGTTTTCTCTCCACTATGTGCAGTCAGAAGGGAAGAAGGCAAAAGCAACTCCTCCCAGAAGACTGATGTCCTTCCTGAGATCCCCATCTACTTCTCCTTCTTAATAAGTCAGTAGCCATGGCAACATCCAGGGAGCCCCAGAAAGCTTGAGGCTGCCTGCATAAGCCATCTGTTTTGCTCCATGAGCCTCCTCCAAGGAGATTCAGGTGTCGGATCTGGCAAAGGCACAGGCAAGAATACAAACCCTTCCTGAGACCAATCTTTCCTCAGCATGGCCACTGTGGCTCAGCAACTATTATGGTTGCTTCAGACTTGTCTTTGACCATCAGCTTCTTCTTCCTCTCATTGGCTTCTGACTATGGCTCCCACTTGCTCTTTACTGTTTTCTGAATTTGCACTAAGCCCTTACCCAAAATGCTCTGCCCTGGGTTCCCAGTGTCTGGCATGATACTCCCAGTCCTGGTTCCAGCCTTTTCTCCCCTGAGCTACAGCTGCTCAGCCTTCGCCCATATCCCTTTAACCCTCACCTCCCTCCAATCACCATCCATCTGCTGTGTCTACCAGTTACCTACTTGTGCTGGGACCATAACACGTATTTGAGAGCGAATTTCACACCACCCCATGAATGGAACAAATGTTCCTGTTTAGACATTTCCATCAGCCAAGATTATACCTGACAAACCCTATCAAGGGCACCATCTCATATCCAAATATATATGTGCTCGATTCTAGATTTGATTCTAGACCCCTGGCTATGACCCTTCATAAATGATCATAGAATGTATAGCTAAAAAGACCCTTGACCTCGTAAGTCCTTAAGTAAAGATTTCTCCACTTTATCAGTGGACAATTGCTCAAAGCTTAAGATTTTTTTAATTGAAAAAATTTTAAATATTTATTTCTTTTTAGAGAGGAGAAGGTAAGGAGAGAGGGAAAGAAACATCAAGGTATGGTTGCCTCTCACGTGACCCCTATGGGGACCCAGCCTGCAACTCAGGCATGTGCCCTGACAGGGAATCAAACTGGTGACCCTTTGGTTCACAGGCCAGTGCTCAATCCACTGAGCCATACCAGCCAGGGCTCAAAGCTTAAGATTTTAATTTAAGATAGCAAAACTGAGTATTATTCATTTTTATGTTTCAAAAAAAATGGCATAGTTCCAGCTACAGGGTGAGTACTAAATATTTGATAGTGGATGGAAGAAAGCAAGGAAGGTCAGGAAGGGAAATTTTGGGAACATAATAGAGTTGGGTGGAGGTACATAGCACTGTAGAGATGAAAAATTACTGAACTGGGAGTCAGTCAGGAGCCAGGAACTCTAAGCCTGACTCCACCGCAAACTTGCCATAAGAACTTGAGACATTCTGTCTGGTCTCATTGTAGCCTCAAGGTCTGAGAAATGGAATCCAGATTTCATCAGGGTCACTGGACCTTCCTTTTTTTTCTAAGTTTCCTGGAGCTTAACTCATTTTAGATCATGTTGGTTCTCTCTGGACAGATCTGTGTCAATCAACTTCAGAGAGTCCCTGAGATTTGGAACTCTACCCAAGCTTTCTTATAGCGCCTGCCTCTCAGAAATACGACCTCAACTTGTTAAACGCCAGCCAAACCTCCCAGTTAGTTCCATGTCCAAGGTCTCTAGCTCTGCCCCCCGTCTACCAAAGGGCTCTAAGAAAGTACCCCAAGAAGCCTCAAACAGCCACTGCAGATGGGCCCTGAATGAAAAACGGGAAATACCAGCCCCTGGGCTTTTAGCCCCCATTTTCTAAACTGCCTACAGATACATAACTTCCCTTTGAATTTAAAATTCTATTTTCTGTTTTCTAGTCTCATGTTAAAATGACTTACTTGTTTTTAGGAATCTCTTGACAGCTTTATGTAAGCCACGGGCAGGTGGAAGGATAAAGCGCTCATCAAGAAAAGCTTGAGCTCATCACCGTGTCATGAGGTTGTATTTCAGAGGTTAGTGCTTTTTTTCTACCTTAGAGCCTTTCACGTTGGGGCTCAGTGGAGAATCTTGCTTTTTATAGGCACTTTAGGAAGGAAACAATTCATAAACCCTAAGTACAAAGAAAACAAGGATCCCTGGGCTTTCATTCTGTCCCCCTTCAACCATTTTCCCCTCTCTGGCCATCCTAGGTGATGACTCTCCCAAGCGCACAACAGGGAGAGCAGTGCCAACTTTTATACTTTGCGGCACGCACCACCCCTTACCCTCGGCCTTGGGAGAAGTCCTCGGGTGTGCACGACTTTAGGCTGTAAGATGAGTGGTCGCTTCACAGAGCCAGGACCACACCCACCCTCAGAAAAATATGAGAAAGAAAAGACTGCCAAAAAACTAACATCCCAATGACACAGGCATATATGATATACAAAGGGACAGGGCAAATGTTTGTTTATTTATATATATATGATTTTTTAATTACATTAAATTTTAGGGAGGAACCTACTTTTTGAATCTTTGTCAGAGGTAAGTTCTAAAGCCCATCTTTGCAAAGATCCCCATCCTCAGTCAATGAGCTGGAGGAAGAGAATGGGACAAACCCACAATACCGGCTGCTGGTCACAATGTGTTCAAGATTCCAACAGCGACTGCAGGATGCAGAGTCTCAACCCCACCACTTTATAGCCAGAGCCCTCTCCAGACACTCTGGGGCCCGTACAGCTCCTCCTTGCCCACAGGCAATACCACAGGATCCCTTAAATGCTTTTTCCTTGTATCCCAAAATCTAATTTCTGTTGCCACTCTCAGACCCCAGTCCAGTCTTACTTGACTTCAGATGCATACCCTTTGCTTCAGACTGTCTTTGACTCATTGCCATCCCCCTTTGGACTTTATACTTTGGATAGTTCTTATGAACCTTGGACTATGCTTTACCCAGGAAACATCCCCTTTACCCAGGACTCCATTCCTCTTTGCTCCACAACTGTCACTGTGGATCAGTCCCACTGTACATCCACATCCAGCTTCAGAATTGCGGACTGTGCCAGAACCCCAGAATTTTCATAGTCTGGACTGAAAAGTTCACATTGGCTGTGCTCAAACACTAAATGACTCATGTCACCCTGATACAGAGAGATCTGATCAGATCATGGAGAGGAAGAGGGAAAGGCCATAGGAGGAGTTTGGCCAAGGCAATGGTAAACAGTCTAGGACAGGACTGGCTAAGAAGCTGGATGCTTCCAGAGCGCATGGGATTATGGGCCGGAAGATTTAAACAGAAGGAGGGCAGAGACTCACTTCTTTCACTTCCTTGAGGATGCCTGGATGATTGTGCTGTAGCCACCTGCATATCCCAAAGGATGGTGTTTAAAATGGGAGAAGGAACTCCAGGTACAGCCCAGGATTGGTCTGGCCTGGCAGAGGGTGGCAGGGTGATTTTTCTTCGGGTGCTTTAGCGGAGATTTGCTCTGAGTCAGAAGGCTGCCATTCTTCTAAAATTGCGTAGCTTTTGCATCTTATGTTGTTTTAATTTGTAAACTAATCTTATAGAAGTAAAGTAATTAAAAACCAGCAAGAGGAATGATAGAGGAACTCAAGAGTTAAATATTTTAGCCTTAGTTAATAGGCTTACATGAGTAACGCATGTGGAAAACTGTTACTGTGTGGAAAACTGTTACTCCAAAAGTGTGTAGCTTTTGAATAAAGACTCCTTTCCTTTTTCACCAAACATCTGCATCCAGAATTTTGCGTAGAGGGTGGTAGCAGGCAGCAGGACCCACTTGCTGTTTGGTAACATCCCCTCAGGACCTAGAGGCCACTGACCAAATCCTATGGGCTTGGGATTCAAAGAAAATCTGCTCTTCAACACAGCATGGTCAACTTGGAACCCTTAGAACTCTGCAGACCCCACAAAGATGCCTCAGTGGTTACTCCAGAGTCCAGGAAGGGTGACAAATAAAACAGACCCTGGCCAGCCTGCCTTCCCCCAGAGCAGCAACTCCTTGATCTGTCTTACATGTTTGCCATTCCCGTATAATTTTATTTCAAGGAATGACTCCATTTTGGGATTCATTACTTAAGGATTACTACTTAAACTTCTTCATGTAAATAATTAAAACCAATTTGAATAATGACAGTTTTCCTCACTTTTTTTTTT
This sequence comes from Micronycteris hirsuta, assembly GCA_004026765.1. NCBI lineage: Eukaryota > Metazoa > Chordata > Mammalia > Chiroptera > Phyllostomidae > Micronycteris > Micronycteris hirsuta. The sequence continues at coordinate 67,221 of PVJI01003413.1, forward strand.
AACATGACAGTTGTTCTTTATTTTTTCAATTGCTCAAAACTACTACTAAGCGGACTTAGACTCTTCTATCTGCCTCAAGTGCAAACCCAGTTGTTTGAAATCATTGCTGAGTAGGATCTGTCACCCTGTTTTTGCCTCCTTATCACAAAAAAAAAAAAAATTCTCAGTAGAATTGATAGGGAAACTCAAGAGTTAAAAATTTTAGCTTTTGCTATAGTTGATAGGCTTAAGTGATTAATGCATGCCGAAAGCTGTTATTCCAGGAAATGGAACGCATGGCCACATAAGTCCAGGAGGTCCAACAAGCAATTCAACCTTTGTGCCCCAGGGATTCTGCAAGCCATGGAGGTGGTATTGGAGCCAGTGTGTTCCAGGGAGAGAACATCTGTGATGCAAATAAAGAACTGTTAATCAACAGATAAAGAAGTACTAGGAAAATTGCAGCTGGGACTGAAACTCTTATCCAATTAACCTTTTTTCCATTATTTTTTCATCTTATTAAAAGGTAGGCTTGAAATGAGATGTTAAGATGGTTTCTGAGGGTACACAACCCACTGTCTTCTCAGACTGCCAGCCATGTGAATTAACTGTCCATAAAGATTCCATCTTTGTCCCTATTTATTGGTTTTGGTAGTGACAGGCAGCACTGACTTTTCTGGTTTCAGAATCTCTTTAGAGTGTTCATATTTATAACAACATAATTATAACTCATGAGAGAGAAAAACAAAATGTTAATGACTATTTTTCCTGAGAAACAGAAAGTCATTCAACGTTTGTGAATAAAATGCTATGTAAATGATCTTTAAAAAAGATGTATTTAAATCTGAAATTGACCTTTGTAGCAGCCGTCCCTGTTTTTCTCTCAGTTGGGAACAGTATGCATAGATATCTACAGCTTTCTTTTTTTTTTTTAAGATGTTATTTATTTATTTTTAGACAGAAGGGAAGGGAGGGAGAAGGAGAGGGACAGAAACATCAATGTGTGGTTGCCTTTCACGTGGCCCTCACTGGGGACCTGGCTGGCAACCCAGGCATGTGCCCTGACTGAGAATTGAACTGGCGACCCTTTGGTTCACAGCCCGTGCTCAATCCACTGAGCTACACCAGCCAGGGATATCTACAGCTTTCAACACACGTTCAGTCTATAAATCTCCTTCATGTGTGCTGCCCCTGAGCTGCCAATGCAATCCTCATAAAAAGGCACCACCTCTTTCTCCTTGCTAGTTAACACATCTCTGCAGAAGTAAAAGAAAAATTAAAGTTCTTTTTTCCTCCAATATGAACACAAAATACACACTTCTCTGAAGGAGACTCAGTGGGAAAGAACAAGCCCTATTTTCCTATAGTTGGCAGCTGGCAGGAAGGAAAAGAAATTCTTCAGTCCTCCAGGCTGCCTTGCCACAGTTCAATGTTTCCCGGGCCACAGACCTTGTCAAGGACCAGTGTGAGGTAAAGGATTACAAGTCTACACAACTGCACATTGGTCATCTCTCCTAAGCTCAGGGTTCACAACCCAGAGGTACTCACTTGCAAAAAACATGATACTTCCTCACTATATACAAGTTCACAAAAACAAGTTCAAGGCAGCAGCAGTTCTGGCTTCATTCACTGCAGCCAGCTGAGAAGTCTTCCTCAGCCTGGGAAGAAAGGCTTCCCTCTTCTCCTTCCAGTTTCCTAACTGATCTTCTCCTGGGTCTTTTCGAAACTCACCACCTCTATGGACATCTGCTTCTCGGAGCCCACTCAGTGTGCTGGACCCTTTTTAGTGTCCAGAGTTCCCTTTGATAAGAACAAAAGACAATCTTCTCATTGTGGGGTACTTTATCTCACTGTGAAGTACTTATTTTTATCTCACTGTGAAGTTCTTATCTTTAGCATATAAAATAATCCTAGTCCATGTCTTCCTCCTTTTAAATTCTTCAAGTGATGGTGTTACAATCGCACCTTATTTTCCAGTAACCATAATAAAAACCCTAATAGTTTGTCTAGAAGTAATTTTTAATGGTCCTGTGATCCTGGACCACAGGATTATGACTTTATCCTTTATATCTTCAAAGTATTTTTCTCAGATCCCCATGGTACAGCAGAGTGACTGGGTAGGGGATGGGAGTGTCTTCCTACCAAAGTAGCCCTACTTTTATCTATGTAATGCACCGGTGTCGTGGATCTATGCCCTTAACTATTGGAGAAGCAGCAAGACACAACCATTTCCAAATACATTCACAAAGAACCCATATTTAGATAATCACATGTACACAGACACAAATGGGGAAAAACAACTCTTTAGTCATCCCCTGGGTCCTAAGTCCACCAGAGGTTTTTGTCAGAGGACCCAGCCCTTCTGTTCTCCTTCTCTCATTTCCCCTCCAACTCTTCAACCCCTTTCCTCCCCTTAGAATTCTACCTCTTGTTCCCCTCGTGTCTGACAAATGGGAGGGGACTTGAGGAGGAGGCACTACGCATCCAGTGCTTCTGTTAGCAGAGAAGATGAAAAGCAAAGAACTCTGCTTCCAAACTCAAAGTGAAATGTCCACAAGATAAACTTTGTTCTGCTAATGTAACCATGCAGAAACTTCATTTCTTTAATAAGACATTTTCTCCTTCCTTTCTTTTTGATTCAAACTGGCCTAATACAGCACCCTGATCCACCTACTTCCCTCTCCCTTGTTCTATTCCCTTAATCATTAAGCGCTCAGGACAATGAAGTTCTGATCAGCATCAGCTAATCTTAAGAACAAAGCCTTGGGTCTGTTGACCACAGAGAGAGAATTTCCTTCAAACTAGAGATAACAACCACATCCTTGTGCAACCAGATGAAGCCACGGTGGCTACATCAGGACCAGATGCAGTGATGAACTACCCCACCCTAGCACCTACCATCAGTAAAGGCCACAATTGTAAATATGACCCTAACTCCCTTAATCCCCCATGACCCCTCCCCTGGAAGCCACCAGGGAGCCATGTCTTTGAGCACGAACTCCCCTGTGACTCTGGGAGTCAAATGGTATGGCACCGTTTCCTCAGTTAATAAACCCTTACTTTTTTGGCTGCAAACTCCTGTTCCCATCGTATTGGGCTTTGATGTGCACAGGCAAACAGACTCCTTTAGTCCAGAAACACTAACATCACTCACTATTGTAGCAAAGCTAAAGGCATTATCACACCAAAAGAGGTGTGGAAATTTTCCCCTTTGCCAAATACCCTTCTCTTTTATCCCAACCAGTGTTTCAGACTGGAGATCTCATACAGAAAAAGATAGGAAGAGGAGGAAGCTATGGCCTACCACACTTTGAACAAAGAGTTCTATTCAAAATAAAAAGTCAACTTGACGTTCCTTTCCTTCTGCCAAGAGAGGGCTATAGCTTTACCCAAAAGCCAGGATGAAGAGGACACTTGAGCAGGACCACAAGCTAGGAGCTTCCTTTGACCCGGAGCTGGCACACTGGCACAGCGTGTAGCAAGAACTCGGGCTTTCTTGTTGTGATCCACTGAGATATGAGACTGTTCCCACTGCGCTACAACCCAGAGAAGGCTAACAAAGAAAGAAATGAGCTGCTGCTACAACAGCAAACAAAAACCTAAACCATGTGGCATCATCTTTGGAACCGGGTAACAGGTGGTGAGAAACTTTTTTTGAAGTGACATGTGCCACCTCTGAGCAGAAACTCGAAAGCCATTGCATAGGTCCGGCCACCGTTGGCATGTTTTGTTTTGTTTTTTTTTCCCCTCTGCCACAAAAACCAAGACTGGGGCGGCTCCTCAGCCTGGATTCCGGAATGAAGAAGACACACAGAGCCAAACACAGAGCCACGGCCGTGATTGGACTGGGGAATGCACCTCTGTTGCTTTATGGATCCTCCAAAAAAACTTCAGATGATATATTTATATACCTCTGTTATATCTGGCAGCAGAAGGAGGAAGGGAGAGAGAGAGAGAGAGAAAGAGGAAGAAAATGTTTAGGATATCAATGACAAGAGAAATTTTAAAGAAAGTGGGATGTTTGGCCTATTGTCTGTCACCAAATGGACTCAAATAAGACATAGATAGATGGGGTGAGAAATGAGAGAATTTCAGTGGAAACTGGGTAGGCAGGTTGATTGGGACAAGCAGCTGCTGCTCCAGGCCTAACTGATTGCAGTTCTCAAGGAGACATCACAGTGAACAAGTGAAAAATCATCACATTCACAAGCTTTTTGTCAACAATACTCCGAAGCAACCTCTTCTCTCTCCTTCCCACTCCACTGAAAATCAAAGCTCAACCTAAGAACACGTACACCAGCATAAAGACTCTGAAGGCAACGTGACTATTTCCCCACAGTGTAAATGCATCGTGAAAACCTTTCTGAATGTGAAATCCTCAGGAACAGTGTCAGTGAAAATTTCCAGGGTGCATTATAAAACCCAAATGATAGGTGAGGAAGATTTTTCACACCATCATCAAAACAGGTGGTGGGTGGGATGAAGCTGAGAAGCAGGAAAGTCTGAAGAAGGGGAGGCTTGTGAGATTGTATTAGGACAAGAGGGGCCAGTATCCTTAAGGACCAATTAGAGTTAGACAATCCCAGATGATAAAAGGCAGAAAAGTCATTCTTTTTCTACTTCATTGGGGTGACATTGGTTAATCAGATTATACAAGTTTCAAGTGTACAATTCTATAATACATCGTCTGTATCTTGCATTGTGTGTTTCCCACCCAAAGGCAACCTCCTTCTATCACTACGTATTTGACCTCCTTTGCCCTCTACGACTCCCCACCCCCTTTCTCTCTGGTGACCACCAAGCTGTGGTCTGTGTCTGACTTTTTGTTTGTTTGTCTTCTTTGTTCATTTGTTACTTTCAGTTTTATATTCCACTTATGTGTGAAATCATCTGATTCTTCACTTTTTCTCTCTGACTTGTTTCACTTAGCATTGGTTCTTGATTCCTCTTTCCTGCTTAGACCCTATATTCAATCAGTTACCAATTTCTACTAATTCAACTCCACAGTGTGCACCCCACTCCATTCACCTCCAACCACTCTTCACCTCCCTGACAGTACTGAACTCCTAGCAACAGCTCCTCCTGGACCATCGCAGTATTTCCGAGCCAGCGGCCTGCTGCCCTGCCCTCCCCCACCCATTCTACACCATGCTGGTGGATTAATCTTCCTAAAACCCTGCTCTGATAATACCACTCCGCTGTCCCCAACTCTGTGAAGAAACTTCCAAATCCCCATCCTAGCTTCCAAACTCCTCCCTAATCTTGCCTGCTGTTCCCTTCACTTAATTAGAAATCTGACCCAAATAAATGATTCATTCCTTTATACAACCACCATATTTTTTCTTTTGCGTACCTTATTTGAGCCTCTGCCTTCCCTTTATCTCAAATGTCTAAATCTTACCAATCCGTCAGAACCCAGCCCCATTACCACTTCGTCCTTGAAGCCTTCCATTAACTTTCCAATTAGCAGTCATTGCACTCCCCTTCAACCCCAAACTCACAGATCACAACATCTGAGTCTCTTCCAGGACACTTTTCACTCCCCTTGGGGTCACTTGTGTGCATGCTTTTCTCCCCCTTGTAGTTTGCTGCAAGGCAAGGTCTGTCTTGTTCTTTGTCGCACAGACAGGAGGGAGGAGAGCAAGAGAAGAAAGGTCTCTGGTTAGTAATCTGACACCCAAACAATCCAAATGCCCTAGGCAGTCCCCTAACGTAGTCCCTGCTCTTCTGCTTCTCTAGCTTTTCCATGTCTTCCCAAAATGTGATGTGGTTATGTTTTCTACTTTCTCCTCCTCTAACTACCCAAAGCAGTCCCAGAGTAGGTTGCCAGATCCTCGAGCCAGGTCCTGGAGCATGGGGTCAGCAGTTTCTTCATGGCACGAGGGGGGAAGCCAGGGAATAGGACAGAAGTGCTTAGGAAGAGTCAGACTGGGCTGTGGACAGGACGGGGAGGTCACATAGTAGATCAAGGGACTTGTGTGATCATGTTATGCCAGAACCACAAAGTAAAAGCATCAAACTAATTCACATGGCTGCCTCTGCACTACAGCATCAAAAGCAAAACAACCAGAGTGCCAAAACTCTCCAGGGACAGAAGCACACGGCTCAGAAATGAAGAGTCCTCCCTTAGCGCTACAGGCAGGCTGTCCCAGGGGCATCCGTGGGGAATGGTAACAGTTTGCTGTGTTCCAGGTCCTTTGCCAAGGGCTGCGTGTGATTTATTTAATTTAATCCTCAAAATAGCTGCCATTTTCCAGATGAAGAAGCTGAGGCCCAACTCTGTGGCCCTCTCACAGAGATCCAGTTTGCTGGAGCTGTGCTGTTCCCTCCCGCAGCTTTGATGTGATACATGCCGGCAACTCAGATGGCGGGGCGGCCCCTGCCTCCCCAGCCACCACCGCCACCGTTTTCCTGGGAAGATCCTCCTGGGAGGCGATTCTGTTCCAGCACAGCCCCTTGCATGCAGTCTATTATTCCATCACCTGTTTCGCTCTGCCAGCTGGTACTTTCAAAGCCCCGGCACTGACTGTAAAGCTCCCGTGTGACTTCGTACATTTGATTAGTTTTAAGCACGGAAACTGTGGATGCCGTCCGCCTTCCATCTGCTGTTATCTCTTTTCTGGACCTGCCACATTCCTGATCACAGGGGTGGTCACTTCAGCCAACAAGCACATTGTAGTCATTCTGGTTGGGTTTTGGCAGCCTGTCGTTCCACAGCCAAAATTTTATTTCACACCGGTCACTGCCTCCCATATCCAAACTCTCTCTACTCCACCTGCATCCAGCTGCCAAATGCATCTTGCTCAACAACTTTCAGTGGCTCTCCATTGTCTCAGTAATTATGGGCAAGGGCTATGAACTAATGTTTACAACCCTCCCTGTCCTGGTACAACCCACTCTCTAGCCTCTCTCCAGTGTGTCCTGGGCACATGCTCTCGAGTCCAGCTGAACCAACCTACAGTCCATTCCTCCAAACTCTACAAAGGCTGACCACGTTCTCCCTCTCCATTTCCATCCCTAGGAACCCCAGCACTACCTGAGACTCAGCTAACATGCTGGATCTCCTCAGAACCTCCTTCACAGCTCTGTCCTGATTCCCCCTCAGGGGTAGGATTTTTTTCAGTCCCTCTGATTCCATGTGGTTCAGTTTCTTTTATAGCCTTCACAGCATGCTGCCCTCCACCACAGTTGCCCGTGTTCTCTTCTAGCTTCCTCTATTATCCATTCTAATTTTATAACAACCCAGAAGTTCTATAAATATCACTTAATATACAAGTGATTTGAATATTCTTGGAATTCCCAAACAAAACTGTATCCATGTTGGGAAGATAAAATGTAAATGATACTGAGAAATGACTTTTTTGTTTTCCACTGCGTGCCTTTTCAGCCCGGAAGGCCAATAAGAAGCAGCAGCCTCTTTTTGTTCCGAAGCCTGTCCTATAGATTTCACACTTTTCCTGGGCTAGAAACATTTTTAATTACTTTTTGATCAAAAGGAATGAACTCCAGACTCCAAGGGTAGCTAAATACATTTAAGAAGGTGAAACAAAGGACATTAAGACCTCTTCTGCTTGCCTGCCTCACTTCTCCACTCCTTCGTTGTGCTTCCTGGGATAACTTCCCAAATCAAACCGAATGCACAGCCATGTTTCAGGGTCTGCTGGGGGAGAAACGCAGATAAAGACGGCCGGACAGAGAGTGGAGAGCGGCAGGGCTGACAAGCCCTGGCAATGAGCTAACTATGGAAAAGATCAGAAACTGCTACTTATAAGATAATTTATAATGGTTTATGTATCTCTGCTCTTTGATAGATTTTAATAAGTTCCAGAATACTTTGACTCTTCTGGAGGAAACGAAGAGAAGGGACTTTGCTTAGGTACGAATCAGCGCCTGACAGCGGAACTGGAATTACTGCAGACTCGAGGGCTGCGTGGTCTGACTGGTCACAAGAATCAAAACAAGAGCCTCTCACCTCCAGTCACCTCGTGATCAGCAAATACGCTATTGGAAGCTCATTCTGAGAAGCTGAAGTTTCACCTTAAGAAAAGAGATGTTTCCAGAATTCGTTTCTCCTAATCCATCACTTCCCTTTTTCTCAAGCAAGTTTACTTCATATGCTACCGAGGTAAGAAAATTTATGCTCAACAAGGTTGAGTGCAATTTAGTCTGAGTTGACAGAAATGCTTAAAATGATGAACTAGAACACAGATGTAGGATAAAAAAGTGTGCCTTCCGCTGTGAACATATATTTGGTCCAGCTGCTTCTTTATTCTTCAGTACCTGGCTCCAGCAGTGCGGGGCACCACCGAGAGTGTTGTGCTCACACAGCACCCTTCTGAAGTCGTTTACTGCCGTGTTAATATTTTAGCTCACTTGTTGCAGATTAAGCCAAACGGGTGCACAACTGACAGTGTGGTGTTGTTGTTCACTTTCCTTCAGATAATTATTCACCTTGAGAATGTTCAGATCGACTTTCCTGCTGGGTTGTCACGTCTAATCCTTTGATCTGTTTTTTTCCATTGAAGTTTCCTTTTTTATGACACTTGCTAATTGGATTTAGATCAGTGCCTACAGTATTTCTGAAGAAAGGAACTCGGGAGAATACTTAAGGATATAATGATAGTTTTTCTCCCCACCTGGCATTCATCGTGGTAATATCAATGACTCAATTATTACAAAGACATTAGCTTATAAGGTCTGGGTCTGGGCTTAGGGTCATAGAAGCGTAGGCAGATTTGGTGTATTGTTTACCCAGAATGAATAAAAACAATGTCATTAAGAATACAAAGTGAGCCCTGGCTGGTGTAGCGCAGTGGATTGAGCGCGGGCTGGGAACCTAGCGGTCCCGGTTCGATTCCCAGTCAGGGCACATGCCTGGGTTGCGGGCCAGGTCCCCATGAGGGCCATGTGAGAGGCAACCATACATTGCTGTTTCTCTCCCTCTCTTTCTCTCTCCCCTCCCCTCTCTCTAAAAATAAATAAAAATAAAATCTTTAAAAAAAAAAAAAAAGAATACAAAGTGAAAATTGTGGTCAAGAACAAAAACAGAAAGCAGCTCCAGAGAAGCAGATGCAAACCTTGGCTGTGAGGAGCAAGACAGCTCGGAAGGTGTCAGTCAGTCAGGTGTCAAAGGCTGAGGCTGTCAGGGCCGGGCCTGGGAGCAGAGTGTTAGGCCAGGTGAGCGATTCTGGACTAAGGCCATGAACAGCGCAAAAGGGACAAGAGTGCGTTTTGAGGTGGGCTGGTCTCACGGCGATGGTAGTAATGGCTTCACAGATTGTATGCCAATTATTCCTGGGTCTCTCCGCTCCTGGGAACAGTGTCGAATTGAACTTTCTGGCTCCCTTGTAGTTGAGTAAAGCCATTTGACTAATTCTGAGCCATGAATTTTAAGCAAATGCTATGTTGCCCTTCCAGGTCAGAGCATTTAATTGCAATTGCAAAACATACCAGAGCTCCTTTTTCCCTCTGGAATGGAGATCGGCAACATTCGAGGTGGTGACTACAATATCAGCCTGGCTGTCAAGTAAGAAAAAGTGGAGCAAAGCACCCAGCTGACCTGCAATAAATGTGCAATATGAGCAAGAAACAACAAAACCTTTGTTGTTTTAAACCACTGAGATTTGGGGAATGTTTGTTATCACAGAAGAATCTCACCAAACTGTCTAATACAGTGACAAAAAGGTAAGTTTGCTGGGCTCAAAGAGATGAGTTTGCTGAGTATTACTCACATTTACGCTAGAAGTACATGATGCAATGAAAAGAACATTGGACTAGGGCAGTGGGATGGGTGAACAGGTGAGTGGATGAATGGGCAGTACAGAGATATACAAGATGGCTAAGTACTAATGGCTGGCACATAGAACTAAGACTGAGGAATTCTGGGTTTACTCCTATTAACTGGATAGTCTTGAATATCAGTTCATTTTGCCTCTCTAATAGGCAGTATGTCTTCATCTGTGTAACAGAGGTAAGAATATCTACCCCATTTTCTCAAAGGACTAAACTGAAAAGTATATGGATAGACTTCAAGTGACCCACTATGATCCCTTTTTCCTGGTGTCCTTGCCTTTGTGTAGTCCCCTCCCCTTGAGTGTGAGCAGGACCTGTGAGCTGCTTCTAACCAATAGGATACAGTGAAAGTTATAGGAGGTCACTCTGGTGTTATATTGTATAAGCCTCCATCTTGCTACTAAACTTTCCTTGCCAGCTTGATGGAGTCGATGCAAAGCGGAAAATCCCAGCTGCCAAGGAACTATGGACAGCCTCAGAGAATGAAGTATCCAGGAACTTAAGGGCCCAGCAAGAAATCAGGCCTACAATCACAGAAAATTCACTCTACCAATACCCTGAGTGAGCTTGAAAGCAGATTCTCTCCCAGTGGATCCCCCAGGTGGGAATGCAGCCTAGCTAACACCTGAATTTTGGGCTTGTGAGACTCTATGCAGAGGTCCAGCTAAATGGTGCCCATACCTCTGACCCACAGAAACTATGAGAGGGTAAGTGTGTGCTCTCTTAAGCTGTCAAGTTTGTAGTGATTTGTTATGCAGAATAGAATAATTAAATGCATTAAGGTATTTCAAAGCATTTAATAAACTGAAAAGTACTAAATACAGCCTCAAAAAATACTAAAAACTTCCTGGAGACTTTACATGGTACACAGTCAAAAGAGTTATTCATATGTTTTGGGGAGTCCACAGGTCATTTTTTTTAAATACTTCACATAATCCCTCCAATTTTTCTTTAAATTATTGCATCTACTCTTTCCTTCTGACCTTGACATGCTAACAGCTGTGTCACTCATTTCCTTCTGGCCTGTGATACGTGTAACTTCTATATTGCTGTCAATGAAGAGAGAATCTGGAGTTTAACGGCCCTCCTTAGAGAACTATGAAAAGCCCGGGCTGTTTAACCACGATCCGCTTGCATAGGCAGGCCTCAGCCCCCATTTCGACGCAATGGCCACTTTTAGCATCTTTGCTCTTATCCTACATGTTGCCATGACCATTAAGAGCATCAGCGGGTGTTCATACGTTGTGTCTTAGTTTTTCATCTGGAGACTTTAAAAATGGATGTTGGAGGGATATTGTCTGTACCAATATGCCAAATTCATCTCAGTTACAGGGGTATAAACAATATGCTCTCAATTTCTGTTACAGTAATAATATTCCTTGCCTTCTGTGGTAAATCTCCTTCCAAGGACCACTGACCCGTGTGTAATCGGCTTTGTGCCTCTGGGATAAGGCAACATAGAGCTTCTCCCAGAATCATTCCAAATCTGCGGTATGACGATTATAATGAGGCCCAGGAATGAGTATGATCTGAGTACCAGGCTCTTTGCAGACAGCTTATTTATTCTCCAAACAACCTCGCATAGTAAGTATTTCATTTCCATTTCACAGATCTGGAATCTCTGGCTTGGGAAGAACAATGTTCTTACCAAAGGTCACATATCTGTAAGCCATTCAACCACTATTTTGTTTCAGCTATATTAGATTACAAAGTTCACATCTTTCCTCTGTACCCTACCAACCCTTCTAACGCTGAAAACTGAGAACACATCATCGCGCCAATTTATTTCCCAGTCTTCTTCCCTTCATTAACATTCTTTTAATGTTCCAGTCTTTTTTAGCTGGTACCTCTATAATCATCAGTTCAAAAACAGAGTGGTGCCCAGCTCTATGAAGGGAAGGGGGAAGGCTCTTATGTTAGTTAGGATTATACTTGGTGGTGAGTGTTAAAAAATGCAAAGTTGCATTGGCTTAAATAAGATATGAGTTTACTTCTCTTTCACATAGGCACTGTGTGAATTTGAAAATTATTAAATCCAGGACCTAACTCTCAGGAAATTCACAATCTAAAGAAAAATAAACAACTACTGATAATGTAAAACAGAATGAACACTTTGCTGTAATAAAAGTAGGAGAAAAGGACTGGAGAGCATAGAAGTTACTTCTAATTAGCAGAATCCAAGCATACTCCTTTGAAACAGTGACATTGAATTATGCTCTCAAGGTAAGAAAAATTTCAGTAGACAACAAAGGAGTTACAGAGAAATGTGAAATGCAAGGTGAAATAAAGAACATTCCATGCTAAATAAATAACATGAACAAGAGTAAAGAGTCATAAAAGTGCTAGTCTATCTCCCATTTATGAAGAGGAGTATAAGTCTGGAAGAGGTTCCTTCCTTTTGTTCTCCCAATATCTATTCTTCCTTTTTTCCATAATAATATAATCTTCAGCTATGTACAGGGCCACTCAAAATAAAGATTACATTACCAGATTCCCATATAGATAGGTGGACCATGTAATTAAATTCTGATTAATGGGATGTGTGCAGCTGTATCACAAAGCAACTACTGAGAAGCATCCTTAAGAAACCAGCTAGCACTGCCCTTGGCCTCTTCTTCTTTCCTTTTCTTTCTTCCTGCTAGGTGGAATGTGGTTGATGATTGAGCAGCCATCTTGAACTTGAGACGCTCTTGAGCATGGAGGTTCCATCATCCTATAATTTCCACAGGACCTCCCACAGGTCTAAATTGGTTTTTCAATTAGGAATGGGTTCAGTGGGGAGAATACTTCACGTGATGCCTTGAGAGCAACAATAAGAACATGCCCTGCTGAAGACAAAACTCACAGAGCAATGTTGAAAAGAGACACAGGCCATATGAAACAGACATCAATTCCAGATGAGCCCACATTCTCAGCTGAGTTTTTGAATTCATGAAGGGCATTGATAGCTGCTTAAAGTAACACTTGTTCTTCACATCTACTTCCTTCCCCACAGCTCTGCTCTCCCTCAATCTCTAAATTTCCCTGATTTTCCTCCAGAAAGGCCTTCTAGTAACTTAAACCCTCATGCCATTTCTCCTTCTACCCCTCTGAAGATCCCAGGCATGCAAGCAGCACGGAAGTTTTCTGTTTCGTAAGAATCCCAAACTAGCAAGAAACACAATTTGTCCCACAAAATGTTTCTATACTTCTGTTGGATTCACTAAGAGATGTTTTCTATCTTAGTCTTTGACTTTAACACCTGAATGTATCTCCAATTCAATGAATAGGCAACCAAATAATTTCTGAAAAACAATAGAAAATATGTGCATTGGACAAAATTGCTTCCCTCCCCAAGAGCCATTTCCCTTTTCACCTAACTAATAACACTTACTTTGTTCAGATTTGTGGAGCAATGTGCTCAAGGAAGTTTAGAACCTACCCCAGCCCTGGAAAATTAAACATAATCAGCTAAGCCAATCATGCTAATCCCATTTTTGTCTACCAGTGATTGGTATGTGAGTGAATATATGACCCACTCCCACTCAAAAAGGTCTAAGGGTCTAAAGGTCAAAAAGGTCTAATTACTAGTGATTTCTCAGAATGAATTTTCTACATAACGGAAAGATGATGAAGACAACAATGAAAATGAAGAAGGAGGAGAAGGAGAAGAAAGGAAGCATTCTCCATCCTGTCTGAATTCAGTTGTGTGAGATTGTGATGCATGGAGCTGTGGCAGCCACTTTGTGACCATGAAATAAAAATCAAAAGAAGCACAGAGAAGCTGACCCAGAACCCAGACAATAACCATGCTGCTGAATTAATAAATTTAGAACCACTTACTTCCAGATGTATGATATATAAACAATTTATTTTTGGCTCCATTAAAGATTCTATTCCTTAAAGCAAAAAGCATCTTAACTCATAAAATATTCATGAATGACATCCATTTGCTTCCTTTTTACTCACTATTTCAGTTATTGAAGTTATTATAAATAAAATTATTGAATACTATTATCAATAGAATCTTCCCTTTTACTTACGTATAATATACATTAGACAAAATTCACACTCTCTATTGATAATACTTGATGCTATAATTAAAGTTAATGGGCATATGAAGCTAAATTTTTATGAAGGTCATCACAGCCAGGTCATTTTATAATGTCTAAAGAAATTCCTTACCATCTCATTTTTTTTTCCTTATCTGAGTGGCTGAGCCCATTGGCTACTCAGCCAAAGAGAGTTACAGCCACGTGGTATACCCATTGTATACAAGCCACACTCTTGATGTTTAACTTGACACTAGGCATATAGACGGTTCAAAGCCTCTCAACAGAACAAAAAGCCAAGTGGTCAAACTGGAAGACATGCACACAGGACAAAAGTGTTCATAAGACCCTTGTTGAAACACTACAACTTTTACCTTGGAAAGTTTAAAGGTGAAAAACTAATGACAATAAGTCTGAACTGCCTTTCCCCAGCTAGTGCAGATTTTATCTGAACCCTAGGACATAGTATATGTTTATATGCAGCCTTCTTCCCAGCCATTTTTCATTACCATTGGATCAGGAATATCATGCACCCAACTGTGTAATGTACCTGCCCTAATGTGCAATACATTTATTTTTAAATGCCATTTGCAAATTGTTTTATCTCAAGTCTGCAAAGGACATAATGAGATAATGTGGTGGAAAGCACTTTGTAAGCTGCGAAGTACTATAAAAATGTTGCTATTTTTATTACAACTCTAAATTTTTTAAATTTTACGTTGTTAAGTGAACAATAGCTTTGTGAAAAGTACCTCATGGTCGTGGAGAGGCTGACATTCAGACATTGGGACACATACCTAGAGACAGACAGACAGATCTGTGCTAATGGTTTCCACCACTTGTATAGACGGAAATTCTGTCCAAGAAATAGAAACAGTTCAGGAATCCTACCTTCCTCTGTTTCTTAAAACAAATAAATATGTAGTGAGTACTTCTCATCCAGGACAATGAAAGCAGGTAGCCCTTAGATCACCTGTAAAGCGGATGCACACCGGATCCTTATGCTCTGATCTCACTACTTCATATGTCAAGCATGGGACTGCCTCAGTATCCAGCTCAGCGGGAGTTCAATAAATATGCATTGAAATGAGCTGACTTCATGAAAGGGTACGCAACTTCTTCTACTCAAACTCTTGTCCGTGGACTTGCTACGTCAGCATCACAGGGAACTCATTAGAAAGGCAGAATCTCTGGCCCCACTCCAGACCTACCAAATCAGAATTCGTGTTTTAACCAGACCCACAAATGTTTGTGTTCACTTTAAGGTGTAAGAGTTCCGCTGTAGTCAACACGGTCTGTGCTGTATTCATGTTCCTTAGCCCGCCTGGAGATGACTTGAGACCGTTCCTGTGCACTTCCCTGCACATCTACCCCTGTCGGCATTCTCTGACCCAGGAAGCCTGCTGGTAGGCTGGTGTGTG
The DNA here is from genome assembly GCA_004026765.1 of Micronycteris hirsuta. Classification (NCBI taxonomy): domain Eukaryota; kingdom Metazoa; phylum Chordata; class Mammalia; order Chiroptera; family Phyllostomidae; genus Micronycteris; species Micronycteris hirsuta. Next base: position 82,444 of record PVJI01003413.1, read on the forward strand.
CCAGGTAGGCCAGGAATGCTGGGAACTTAACGCCTTCACAGGGACAATGAGTTGGTATATAAACATCACAGTTTTCCCATTCTTCAATAGGGAAATTCTCAGGCAATTCCACATAGTCTTTCAGAGGGTCCCCAGGGATATGGAGCTCTGGTTGACCCCAGCAATAACCCGTAGCGCATACTGCCTTTGCGACCTTCCTGTCCCCCTTCTGCATACCCTCAGCATTGATTCTTGGACTCACATCCCAAATAAACATTTTGCACCCATCCTTGTCTCAGGGTGTGCTTTTAGAAGAACTCAAACTAAGACAAGTGACCTTCTACTTCTGATAGTCTACACTCCGTATTCTAGCCTCTTGTATTTGTCAGCTCAGATCGACATGACAAAATACCATCGACTGAGCAGCTTAAACAGCAGACATTTATTTTCTAAGAGTTTTGGACACCGGAATTCTGAGATCAGGGTTCCAGCCTGGTCATTTTCTGGTGAGAGTTCTCTTCCTGCTTGTGGAAAGCTGCCTTCTCTCTTGCATCCTCACAAGTATGATAAATGCCCAGCAGATCAATGAGATCATGTAGATGAAAACAAAGAGGGAATTTGGCCACCTGGCTTGTAATTCTGTTTCCACCACTAAGCTCACTGGGCCTCTGTTTCCTCAACTGAAGTATCAGGATGTTAGTTAGACGAGGTGAATGCTAAGGTACCATAGGGCTGAGTCCAGGGCAAGAGAGCAGGTCCATGAACAAGGGTCTCCAGGCTCCACGGCCAGGGTCCCTTCCAATACACCGAACTGCTTTTCCTAACAATCTTCAAGAGCAACAACAAAAACCTATAATACAATTAAACTGAAATAAAATCAACCTCACTCTTTTGTTCCTCAGATCTAAATCACTTTGATTAAACCAATTCATGACAATTCACACTAACAAAAGAGAGCATTGGCATAAATAATTCAGAAACTCACTAATAATCTGCCCAGCTGTAGGACACTCCTGCCAAGGGAAGTATCCCAGGAGGCCACCGGCTGGGGAGGTGGCAGGCAGATCTCCCGGTGCCTGCAGATGGTCTGCGGTGTCTCTGACTGAATTTACCCCTATCGATGGAGGTACACATCTTTGTTCTGGACTCTCTCACCACTTAGAGTTCAATTAAACCTATTTTTACCTTCCCTGACCCATAGGAGAGCACAGTTTATACTACCACAGTCCTCAGAAAACATCAGCGACCGCATGAGTTGACGCCAGAAACATATTTGTGTGTATGGCACTAGCCACACAAATGTAACTAAGCATTCATTTAGATAAAGCACTGAATAGTTGTGTGGCCTTCAGTCTGAACCCCAACATTTGTGAATGTTTGATGAGAGGAACTGAAGAGAAACTGGAACACCCCAGCCAAGACAGGGTTATCAATGCCTCATGTTGGTGTGATTTGAGACCAGTAATCCAGACTTTAGGAAATCTTCCATTGTTTGACTGTTGTGTGATGATTTGTTGGGGCCACATAACAAGATCACATCTGTATCTGACACCTTTTATGCCTAGTTCACATCTTCTCTGCCCACCTTTTTATTCATCATTACTGAAAAAATCAACAGAGCTCAGATGTAACCTGATCATATGTTATGTCAACTGCCCCAAATATATCGCCCACTTTCTGTCCCCATTGTTCTCTGTCACTCTTAGGCCACGTGAGATGCCTGCAGGTCAGCCATTCTGATCACACAGATGGCTGGTAGGAGGAGGAAGTTAACACCAGGAAGCAACCCTTGGCCAATACGGAATGAGAGGCAGTAGGTAAATTCTGTCCTCATCTGTCCCTCAGACAGAGAACTCTGAGGATCATTTCACGCAGTTCCTCAAAGCATCCCTGGGAGAACCGAGCCCCAATGTCTCGTGCTAGAGACCATAATTCACACATGGATTGACTTCTCCCCTTCCCTCTTTTATGCTCCCCAATATAAATATCCTGAATGCAAGACCTTGTCTCAGGTAGAACCTAGGCCAACACAGCTATTACCAAAAAAGAAAGTAGACCCTCAGCACAGGATTCTGGAGCTGAACTTCTCATGATCAGACAAAGTCCATTCAGGTGTTGGTAAGTCAGGAGGTAATGACCCCTGGCCTGCAGGAGCATCACAATCACCAAGGGGCTCCTGTGTGGATTGAGGAAAGGAGCAAAAGGAAGTGAAGTATTGGAGTATGCACTAGCAGTACACTTAAACAGTATGGGGCCCACTATAATTATAATAATTGTAAATTGTCTGGATTTACTTAATAAATTTAGAAACCTTAACAAGAGAAAATGACAGATTAGCTAGCTAGCAATTCAAGGAACACTATGAAAGTCATCGAGTCTCCCTTGCAGAATTTAAAGAGACCTTTAAATCTTGCAGTATATGCTACAGAGCAGGGATAGGATTTAACTGTAAGGGTAGCAAAGCTGCAAAGAAAGTCAATTCACCGCCTCAGTAGGTGTCCTATGCCAAACTCAGGGCACTGATGTGGAGAGAGTGGGATCCTGGGATACAGAAGAGACTCAGCTTGGAGATACGGCAGGAGGTGGTGCAGAGGACCTGTGGGCCCTTCTGTGTGCCTAAGGACACATGAGGCAGCCCCACACATTCCGAACTAGGTTGGAACAGTGTGACCTTGACGATAAAGCCAGTGGAGGCCCCTATCACTGTAGTTCCACTTACATTTTATAAATATATCATTATCTTCCCCAAAATTACCCTCAGGCTCCATGATATATATAAATATATTCGATCAATATATTTTCATTTTTAAAGGATTAAAAAGAGAAAGAGAGAACTGGTAATGGAGATAGTTTAGGAGATTAAAAACAACAAAATCTTTAAAACCATGCAGGTGAGAGTCAAATACCAGCTGTGCTACTTATTGTTAGCCTTAAGCATAGCAGTTTCCTCACCTGTAAAATGGAGATGATCTTGTTGTGATATTAAACAGCATAGCCCTGGCTGGTGTGGCTCAGTGGATTGAGTGCTAGCCTGCAAACCAAAGGGTCGCCAGTTTGATTCCCAGTCTAGGGCATATGCCCCCAGTAGGGGGCACGCAAGAGACAACCGCACACTGATGATTCTGCCCCTCTCTTTCTCCCTCCCTTCTCCTCTCTAAAAATAAATAAATAAAATCTTAAAAAAAAATAAAATAAACGTATATAAAGTATGTAAAGCTCCTAGTTCATAGGAAGCATTCAACACATCTTATCTATATTTTTTTTACTATGTAAACCATTGAGTATGTAAAGCTCCTAGTTCATAGGAAGCATTCAACACATCTTATCTATATTTTTTTTACTATGTAAACCATTGAGCCACATCTTACAACATAGAGTGAGCACTGGCAATTATGAATTTTGTACATTTGGTGTAAACCAGGAAAATGATTCAATTTACTGATCTAGATAGATAGTTCCTTATTTTGAGGATAAAATAAGCCAATTTTATCATAGTAATAATAAAGTAATTCCAAGCTGGTTAATTTACATATAGTAATATGTGAGTCAGTTAAACTCATTTTAAATAGCAAAGCTAGCACAGAGAAATTATATTACAAACCCTTGATTGAAAGTTTGGCTTCATTTTTATGGCACTAGATTGCTGAAATATTTGGACTGTTAACAGTTTTTAATAATTACTGTCAAGGTTGCGAAGCTCCAAAATTGGCAGAAGTGTTATTTTACTCTCCATGGCATAATGCGGAGCAAAGAGTTGGCTGTTGTCCAGGGAATCTGGTCTTATATACAGCTACATAGGCCAAAAATATCTACTCAGTAGCTAAACCTATGGCAGCAGACTTTGAATTAGCCATTTCATCCTGAATTTCTCTGGGCAATAATCATGCCCAGGAACATGGATGAGAGGAAGGCTTAGAATAGCCAGATCAGATGGTGAGAAATTGTTGCATAATTCAGTTCAGAGCCCTTTCACAAAACAAAGATCTACAGGGGACTGAATCAGTATTCTCTAGCATAGAGGCCCCCTTCAGAGAAGCCATTTGTAGAGCATTTCTATAGGGATGATCACTGCTGAGAAAAGTCCTGCCAGAGGAAATATGCAATTCAGCTACCAAATCTCATCACTTACATGAGTGAGTCTGAGTATTTAAAAATCATCTTAAGTGAGTGTTTTCCCCAACTAAGAGAATCCAAAGCACAAGTTGTTTTAAAAGCCATAGTGGTAGGTTAGAAAAGGAGCATAGAACAGGTAATAGAAAAGGAATTATTGAAAATATAAAATCTGCCCTTTTTGTATAGAAAACGCAGTGCCACTCATTCTTTCTTTCATTCAACAAATGTTTATGGAAAGCACATTGTGTACCAGCATCAGAAAAGTAAGGACAAGTAAAACATAGTCCTGGCCTTCCAGATCCTCACAGTCCCCTCTGTCTAAAGACAAACTGATAAGATATTTTATCATTATCTATACCTGTAAAGAGAATGTAATATTATTGGGGGGAGAGAGAGAAAGAAAACAAAGCTATCAAGTCTAATTGAGTTTTATACACAAAAGATGAGAACAATAAAAGGTTCATTCATTGGCCAACACAGGAGGACATCTCAGAACACCTGTACTGGGGACTGCCTTAAATAAAACTGCTAATTATATTGCTTTACTATGTTAAGAGCTGTGGTGTGATTATGAAATGGTGAAAGTATTTTTAAAATTCTTTTGAGAGGAAAAAGAATTGAGGAAGTTACCCATGCATAATAGAAGAGAAGGTAAAAAAAAAAAAAAATACAGAGGCACTTATTCCTGTAGCATATTGATTCATTTGCACATTTTGACTCATTAGTTGGACTAGAGGAGAATATTTTACCAAAGCCCAGTCAATCATGTTCCCCTCAGAGAATTTTGAACAAGGACCCAGCAATTCCAGTCAATCAAATGTTTTTTCCACCATGTGCTGGAAGAGTCAGAATAAATCAGTCATCATAGAGAGGGGACAATGAAGCAGAGAGAGAAACGGAGTTGCTAGACTAGGCAATCCCAAGAAAAGAAAAAAAGCATCAAGTTTCAAAGTTCCACCTGAGACCCAGCTATACTATCTGCCTGTGTGGTAGGAAAGAGCCTTGCATCCCTCCAATAAATTCCCCCCTTTGGCTTAAGCCAGGGTAAGCAAACTATAACAAGTAGTCTCTGAAAACAACACATCCCTCCAGCAAAACTGATCTGCCTCACTAACCTCAAAATGCCATGAGCATTTCTAAGAAATGCAAATATATCCTATTTTTTCAGAGTCCCACCTGCCACTCAAGTCCCTTGCACTCAATAAAGTCTACTCCAATCACTATAGCCAACATGCCTCCATAACTTTTAGACAAACTCCAAGGAAGAGATTGAGGCTGGAAATTAGATTTTTAAGTCTTACTTCACACTACATCTCCCAGATGCACTGCAGTATGAAAGGCCTTTGAAATCCAGTGTGCATTTTATACTCACAGCACATCATAATTTGGACTAGCCACAGTTCAAGTTCTCAGCCGTGACATTGGCTAGTAGCTAACCATATCGGCCTGTGCAGCTCTAGAGTTTAAATCCAGGCTCTGCCACTTTCTTATTGGGTGACACTGGATAGATTACTTAACCTCTCCAGTCCTCATAAAGTGGTTTTGTGCGTTAAATGGTATATTATTTGCAAATCCGTTAACGTAGTTCTGATACATAGAAAGCTCTCAATAAATTTTAATCACTATTTTTATCACAAAATACAAAGGTAAACCGAAGGGACAGTCAGAGAAAACTCCTACTTTGATGACATTGAGTAAAAGGATTTAAAATAAAGTAACACATGAATAAAAATCCTATTATGACTGTTACAATTTCTATGTGTTTTCTGGTGAAGAGCTAGCTTGAAATTCAAATCTTGGTTCTGCCACTTATTAGCTGTATGAAATTGGGAGATTTATTTAACCACTTGATATTTCAGTGCCTTCATCTGTAAAATGAGAAAAGCAATGGTACCTACCACATCTGATTGTGGTGAGGGACAAATGAGTTAGTAGATCTAAAGCAATTAGAACAGAGGCTAACAGTAAAAGATAAGTGGTAGCTATCATCATCATCATTATTATTATATCATTATCACCATCACTATTGTTATATTACCATACCAGATAGTTAATGACATTATAATCACTGGGTCTCAGATCCCTAATGTTCACTAAATACATGCTGACTTTTAGTTGACCCAAAATCAAACAATCTGTTGTGCATATAGTCATGAATTTTTACTATATATTATACATACATAGCCAAACAAGGGCAAAAGCATAATTATAAGACACATTAGAAATATACAGCTCATTCGATTCCCAGTCAAGGCGCATGGATGGGTTGCTGGCCAGGTCCCCAGTGAGGGCCGTGTGAGAGGCAACCATACATTGCTGTTTTTCTCCCTCTCTTTCTCCCTCTCTTCCCCTCTGCCTAAAAATAAATAAATAAAATCTTAAAAAAAAAGAAAAAAAGTAAAAGAAATATACAGCTCATACACTCCACAATCCAATTCATAATTACAAGTGTTGAGAAATAAAATCAGATTCTGGGGACTAGGCTAATACAATGACTGAAGGACTTCTGGTCAAGATGGTGGCATAGGTAAACACGGCTCACCTCCTAACACAACTACATCAAAATTTCAACTAAATTATTGAAAAATAATCACTCAGAACCATCAGAAATCAAGTTGAATGGAAGTCTCTCAACTACAGATTTAAAGAAACCACATCCATCCAGACTAGTAAAAAGGTGGATATATGGAATGGGCTGGTCTCACACCCATGTATGGTAGATAAAAATTCCAGAGGGATGTCTCAGAAGCAAGGAGTCCCATCCCAATACCAGGCCCCCAGTCCAGTGACAGGAAGAGAAGTTCCCAAAACTTCTGGCTGCAAAAATCAGCAGGAAGAAACTTCTGTCAGTGGAAGAAACTTTTGGAGACCCAAGCAGTTCCTATTAATAAACCCACACATGGACTTACTCAGATGTACTCCCTCTGAGCTCCAGCACCAGGGTAGCAGCTTAACACATTTCATACCGTGTAGAAATCTCTAAGACATATGCCAGGGACCACATGATATTGGACAAACTGCACGTTAATTAAATCATCTCGTGATGCGGTCCTTAACAGATGGCGCACGAAACACGAGAAAACTCGTGAGCAGTACAAAAAGTGTTAAAAGGCATCACTGGCATACAGAAAGAAACTGAAGTATCTGTATCAAGGAGAGAGCTGGGGGAGAGCTTTCTCCCAGACAGAAAGGTAGGTAGAGGCCATTGTCCGTTTTCTGAACCCTCACCCCATAGAGACACAGTGCCTGCAGGTGATGCCATATCTGAGACTCCATCAACCCAACTAACACTGTTTACCCTGCCCTAGAGATCCCCTGACTCCATCCCACCCAACTTACAGGCCCACCCAAGCTGTTAACAGTGAATTTTCCATGTGAATGGCTGGTCTTGGCTCATGCTTCACAACCTACTAAGTCCTATCAAACAAGGAACAGCTGGCCTCAGTAAGCCCCCAGCCCTCATGCCTCTTGCTGAGTGACCCCAGCCCAACACTACCAGTAGCCAGGTGAGATTCATAGCTTGGCTTTACCTAGGAAACTCCAAGCCCAGCACAAGTAGCAGCCATCTCAGATTGCTTTACAGCTCATGCAGGGTGGCCCCAGAAAGAACACAGGTGGGAGCTGACCTTCGCCTGCACACCCAGTGGACAACTACCAACCACACTGGAGAACCACCACCCTGTCTCTGCACAATTGATTGCCCATGGATGGCAGGGTTTGGTGGTCAATAGTCAGTGGTTACAGCCAGGCCATGCAACTGACTGGCCTGGGTAAATCCCTCCCATTGACCTGCCAACAGCAGTTAAGGTTCAACTACAAGAAGGTGGGCTCAGTCCACATGAAGGGCACACCTTAAGTCCTCAGCTTGGGTGATAGAGGAAGCTGTGCCACTGGACCCAACAGGACACCTACTACATTAGGCCATGCTACCAAGAAAGGAAGTCATAGCAGCTCTACCTGCTACCTGGAAACAAACACAGAGAGGCTGCCAAAATGAGGAGACAAAGAAACATGGCCAAATGAAAGAACAGATCAAAACTCCAGAAAAAGAACTAAACAAAATGGAGATAAGCAATCTATCAGATGCAGACTTCAAAACATTGATTATAAGGATGCTCAAGGAAATTAGTGAGGACCGCAGCAGCTTAAAAAAGACCTAGTCAGAAATGAAGGATACACTAATTGGAATAAAGAACAAGGGAAAACAACAGTAGAGTGGATGGAACCGAGAATCAAATCAATGATTTAGAACATAAGGAAGCAAAAAACAATCAAGCAGAACAATAAGAAGAAAAAAGAATCCAAAAAAATGAAGATAGTATAAGCAGTCTCTGGGAAAACTTCAAATATTCTAACATTTGCATCATAGAGGTGCCAGAAGGAGAAGAGAAATAGCAAAAAATTGGAAATCTATTTGAAAAAATAATAAAAGAAAATAGACAGGCAAGTTCAGGAAACACACTCCAAGACACATCATAATTAAAATGAAGAGGCCCACTTCAAGACACATCATAATTAAAATGCCAAAGGTTAAAGATAAACAGAGAATCTTAAAAGCAGCAAGAAAAAAACAGTTACCTACAGGGGAGTTCCCATAAGATTGTCAGTTGATCTCTCAAAAGAAACTTTGCAGGCTAGAAGGATTGGCAAGAAATATTCAGAGTCATGAAAAGCAGGGACCTCCAGTCAAGATTGCCCTACCCAGCAAAGATACCATTTTGAATTGAAAGGCAGATAAAGAGCTTCCCAGACAAGAAAAAACTAAATGAGTTCATTATCACTCATTATAACGTTATTATATGAAATGTTAAAGGTGGAATTCTATGCAGCAGAAAGGAAGAAGGAGCTTATACCCTTTGCAACAGCATGGATAGAACTGGAGAGCATTATGCTAAGTGAAGTAAGCCAGGCAGTGAGGGACAAATACCTTATGATCTCACCTTTTTTTTTTTTTTAAAGATTTTATTTATTTATTTTAGAGAGAGGGGAAGGGAGGGAGACAGAGAGGGAGAGAAACAGCAATGTATGGTTGCCTCTCACATAGCCCCCACTGGGGACCCGGCCCGCAACCCAGGCATGTGCCCTGATGGGGAATCGAACCGGGACCCTCTGGTTCCCAGCCCGCGCTCAATCCACTGAGCTACACCAGCCAGGGCTGATCTCACCTTTAACCGGATCATAACCAACAAAAGCAGAAAGCAAGCAAAACATAATCAGAGACGCTGAAATTAAGAACAGTCTAACAATAGACAGGGGAAAGGGGGAGGGGACAATGGGGAGAAGAGTTTTTAGGAATCACTGTAGAGGACACATGGACAGAACTAAGGAGGAGGAGGGAGGTTGGGGGGGTGGGACGGGAGGGGAAGGGAGGGGGGAGGGGAGAGGCTGCAAATAACTGTAATTAAACAAAAAAAATTAATAAAAAATAAAAAAATAAAAAATAAATAAAAAAAGAAATGTTAAAGGGACTTATTTAAGGAAAAGATCAAAACTATGATCAACAAAATGGCAATAAATACATGTCTATCGACAATTGAATCTAAAAAATAAACTAAACAAACGAGAAGAACAGAGACAGCATCATGGATACAGAAAGCATTTCAACAGTTGCCAGATGAAAGGGCGGTGTGTGGGAATGGGTGAAGAAGTGAGGTGATTAAGAGGTACAGATAGGTAGTTACAGAATAGCCATGGGAATGTACACTACAGGAAATGGAGTAGTCAAAAAACTTATATGTATGATTGGCCTGTGGACATAAACAATGGTGTGGGGACTGCCTGAGGAAATGGGAGGTGTTGGTTGGGTGGGCAAAGGGGAAAAAATGGGACAACTGTAATATTATAATCAATAAAATAATAATAATAATAACAGAATTAATGATAACCAGGTATTGTCTGTTGGCCCTATACTCTTTCCTCCCCTTCAATCTTCTCTTTTTATCAGAAGGGCTGAAAGTCTGGGAACATACTCAATTGTGATGAGGGTACTGTGAATGGTTTAGCTGACAACCAGGAGATGCACTCATGCCAGACTTAGAAGGCAGAAAGGGGGTAGAATTATTCTACCTTCTCTGCCAGCTTAAGCAGGAAAAGAGGCTTCTCAAATGGTATTGCATGGCATGTCCTTTTTTTTTACCTTTATTGGGGTGACATTGATCAATAAGATTATACAAGTTTCAAGTGTACAATTTGATAACACATCTGTATATTGCATTATGTGCTCACCACCCAAAATTTAGTATACTTCATCACTCCTTTTCCTCTTCACCCTACGCCCACCCACCCTGCCCATCTAGTAACCACCATAGTATTGTCTGTGACAATGTGTTCTTTGTTTTGTTTGTTCATTTGTGACTTTGTTTTATATTTCACATATAACTGAAATCACATGGTTCTTGACCTTTTCCATCTGACTTATTTTGCTTACCATGATACTCTCAAGATCCATCCATATTGACACAAATGGCAGTATCAAATGGGGTTTTTATTTTTAATTTTTTATTTAATCTTTCTTAAATATATTGTATTAATTCTGCTGTTACAGTTGTCCCAATTTTTCCCCTTTGCTTTCTTTTGCTCCTCTCCACCTAGTAGCTCTAATTCCTCCAGCAATTCGCCCGCTTAGTTCACTTCCGTGGCTCATGCATATAAGTGTTTTGGCTTCTCCATTTCCTGTACCATTCATAACATTGCCATGTCTATTTTGTACCTACCTATTTACCCTTCCTAATCCCTGTACCTTTTCCTGCATTCTCCCTCTTCCCCCTCACCAATGATAACCCTCCAAATGATTTCCATTGTGGCAGTGATTTCAACACGCATGTTCTGGAATTTACACGTTTTGAGCACAGCTCCATGTGATTCCCGTGTGAGCAAGTGTGGATCATGTCCGTAGAATGGGAATTCTCTAATAGGAATTTGGCAAAGATGTATCTTAAAAAATTCTGGCTTGCTGTGCCCTGCATATTACATTAACCTGGCCCTGCCTGCCACCGGACCTGAATTTACATCCTAATGCCCTGCTAATGAGTAATCTTACCCCTGTTTTGCTTAATCCCGTGAATAATCAATCCAATGTAAATGTGTACTAATTCCCCTAATAAAAACTCCAGCTGGGCAAGCCACGGGGCTTTTCCTGAGATGGGAGGAATCAGCCATGTGGCCCCAGTCTCTCTTTCCCCGCGTGTCTTGGTATGAGATTCATACACGCATCGGGTAGCAGTCACCCATGGGTATTGGCAGGTACGATTACCCCCACGACATTCCATATCTATGATTCTGTTTCTGCTCTGCTTGTTTGTTTAGTTTGTTTTTAGATTCAGTTGTTGATAGTTGTGAATTTGTTCTCATTTTACTGTTCATAATTTTGATCTTCTTTTTCTTAAATAAGTCCCTTTAACATTTCATATAATAAGGGCTTGGTGATGATGAACTCCTTTAACTTTACTTTGTCTGGGAAGCACTTTATCTGCCCTTTAATTCTAAATGATAGCTTTGTTGGATAGAGTAATCTAGGTTGTAGGTCCTCACTTTTCATCACTTTGAATACTTCTTGCCATTCCCTCTTGCCTGCAAAGCTTCTTTTGAGAAATCAGCTGGTAGTCTTATGGAAACTCCTTTGTAGGTAACTCTCTGCTTTTCTCTTGCTGCTTTTAAGATTCTTTCTTTATCTTTAACCTTTGGCATTTTATCGGATGTGTCTTGGTGTGGTCTTCTTTGTGTCCAACTTATTTGGAACTCTCTCTGCTTCCTGGACTGGTATGTCTATTTCCTTCACCAAATTAGAAAAGTTTCTTTCATTATTTTTTCATATAAGTGTTCAATTTCTTGCTCTTTCTTTTCTCCTCTGGCACCCCTATGATTCAGATGTCGGTACATTTGGAGATATTCCAGAAGCTCCTTGGACTATTCTCATTTTTTAAATTCTTTTTTCTTCTTGCTGTTCTGATAGAATGCTTTTTTCTTCCTTATGTTCCAAATCATTGAATCTTGGTTTCACCTCCTTTACTGTTGATTTTTCCTGTAGATTTTTCTTCATTTCACTTAATGTAACCTTAACTTCTGCCTGGGTCTTTTGTATGCTGTTGCCATACTCAACGAGTTCTTTGAGCATCCTGATAACCAGTGTTTTGAACGCTTCATCAGATAGGTTGGTTATCCCCATTTCATTTAGTTCTTTTCCTGGAGTTTTATTCTGTTTTTTCATTTGAGCCATATTTCTTTGTCTCCTCATTTGGCAGCCTCCTTATGTTTGTTTCAATGTATTAGGTAGAGCTGCTTTGACTCTGTCTTAGGAGCGTGGTCTATTGTAGAAAAGGCACCTGTAAATTGTGTGGGACAGAGTCTTAGGCAATCACCAGTGCAAGGCAACCAATTTCACTACGTTGTGGCTCTTTGGTGGGGGAAGGCTCAGGGAGGGGACAATGCCACTGCTGGGTTTCTGGAGGCTTGCTTAAGAGGAAGATGTTATCCAGCACTCACCCTCTTTCTAGTTGCTTCACTTTCTACCCTTATGCCACTGGTGCCCTTCCAGCTATTGCCCTGGTGCTGAATCCCAGAGGGGGTGGGTCTGCATAAGTCCTAAGTCCCTGTGTGTCCTTTAAGAGGAGTCTTCTGAAAATCTGGCAGTTTCTTCTGCTGCCCCAAACTCCACTGGTTTTTGTAGCCAGAAGCTACGGGGATTTATCTTCCTGGCACTGGAACCCTGGGCTGCAGCTGCAGCCCCTCACTCCCAAAGTGTCCATCCTGGTTTTTATCCACCTCACTTGTTGTAGGACCACCCGTTCTGCCACCTCTCTGTGCCACACTGTATCTCTGCCCCTCCTACCTGTCTGGGTGAATGTGGCTTCTTTAAATTCTTGGCTGTTCGACTTCCGTACAGCTCAATTTTCTGACAGTACAGGTGATAATTTTTTTGTGTGGTCTAGTTGTGATTTTTTCTGTAGTTGTGTGAGAAAGCAAAGCATGTTTACCTATGCCTCCATCTTGACCAGAAGTTCCCCCTGATTTAATCTTTATTGTATTTTTTTCTATTACCAGTTAGTCCAATTATACCCCATGCTCCCCAGCAATCACCACAGTATTATCCATGAACACAAACCCTTTTTCCTCTGTGCTCAATCCCTCCGCCCCTTAATCCCCCTCACTGTCATTCTGCTCTCCATCTATGAGCCTGTCCCCACCAAATGGGTTTTTAAAAATAAGAGCTTCCAAGTTCCCTAGAAATTCACTCCCATAATGCTGCAGAGGAGCTGTGAGGCCAGCAGTGTTCCTACCTCTGCATGGCATTAGAATCTCTCTGGCTTCTTGGATGGCCCATAGCTGTGGTTACCCTCTTGACTTTCCTTCTTCAGTACTTTCAGTGATTTTTGTAGGTACTTTAGTCTCTATACTAAATCTTGTTCTATTTGAAATACCTAGAATGATTTTTGTATTCCTGTCTGAACCTTGACTGGCATTGCTTTCATTTGAAAATGACTTTGACTCCCAAACCTACCTTTAAGAGATGCAGGTAGTAAAATTGTCAGGAATTATCTATAGAAATTCTAATTCAGTGGCAAAGTTTCATTTCAACAATAGTAAGTAAAATGAAAAGCAGAAGCCATTGCTAATTCTAAATGGTAAAGTGATTAACTTTTTACAATAAAAGAGATCTTTTTCACACTCTGTCCTTGCTTCAAGAGTCAGTCAACCTAAGACCATCTGTTGTGAACTGAACATTTGTATCTCACCCCCAAATTCATATACATTGTGACCCTAATCTCCAACATACGGTATTTGGAGGTGGAGCCTTTGGAGTGTAATTAGGTTTAGATGAGGTTGTGAGGGTGGAGTCCTCATGATTAGTGCTTTTAAAAGAAGAAGAGACCAGAGCAAAGCACACTTGTGCGTGCTCGCTTGCGCGCTCTCTCTCTCTCTCTCTCTCTCTGCCATGTGAGAAGAGAGCAAGAAGGCAGCCATCTGAAAACCTAGAAGAGAGCTCTCCCCAGACACCAAATCTGCCAGCACCTTGATCTTGGACTTCCCATCCTCCAGAGCTGTGAGAAATAAATGTTTGTTACTTAAGCCACCCAGTCTGTGGTGTTTGTTACAGCAGCCCAAACTGACTAAGACAAGACATGGTCTTACACCCAAGTCCATGCTCTTATCATGAAACCATATCTATCATTTTGCACGGTGACTGAGAGCTCTTGCCGCCCACTGACAAGACAGCCTTGGGCCACATTGATGCCTGTGCTGAGATTCCAGAATCAGTGCAATCCCCATGGAGAGATTCCACATCCCATAACCCCTCTATTTAAAGTCTTGCTTCCTTGACCATGGAAGAAATTAGCTGTGAGTTAGCATAAGTGTTCCCATTTCTGGGAACAAAGAGGTTAATACTAAAAGAATCTACAGGCTGAAAATAAGGCTGAGTTTAAGGTGGATCCACTTGATCTTAGATTGAAATTAAAATGTGGTATGCACAATTCCAAGCAGTCCTTTTGAAAACCCCACAACACAGGAAGATTTTGTTTCGATCTAATTTAGCAAACCTTACCTAAAATAGCCCAAGATTCCCACTCACCCATGAAAAAGTCCAGGGGTGGGGCTCTTCTCTAGAGAATTGGATTGAACAGAGATGCGGTCACAGCCTCCTGTCTCACTAAGCTCCTTCTGCTGCTGAGACAAAAAGCAGATGGATAAAACAACTGAGATTAGAACAGGGTGTTCTTTGAGGCTTTGCACTCTGTGTTTCCACAGCAACATCATACCTGGAAGAAAGCAACCTTGTGATGAAGCCCAGCTCTGCTGTCTCCATAACAACAAGATCAGGGCAACTTGGCCATGACTCCTCCCTCTTCCTCCTCAACAGTGACTGCAGTAGTTGCATGGTTATACAACACACCCTCACGTTCCAGAGAGACAACTCCACCTCTGAACTTCTTTGAAGGATGTCTTAGTCAGGTTCCCATGATCAGACCTGGACATGAGGATTCGTGGGCCAGTGATTTATTAAAGAAGTGCCCCCAAGGGGAGCCAGAACATAAGGGACGGTGGCTTGGGAAAGGGGAGAAAGTCAGGCAACAATGTCATCGCAGGCCCTGTCCTGCAGAGGGCAGCCTCAGCCTGCTCCCACAGAGTCGGCCGTACCTATCTGTCATTAGTTAAGGGTAACACCAAGGGGTTGTAACTCTCGTGTATTTTCAGTTTTTTTGCCTTTATGAAACACCAGGTCCCAAGAGCCAGGATTTCCAGAGAAAGGCTGCAAGTACTGGCTTTGGAAAGCACAGCAAAACCAGGTGGAGTACAAAAATAGTAAATGGTATCCAAGGGGAACTGGACCCAGCACCACCATTATCCGCTACATTGGAGAAGACTGAGGAACGGTGGAGAAATGGATCTAAAAGAAAAGGTGAAGTTGGCAATACATTCTCTTTTACATATCTCAGTATTTGCCTAGAATTATCCAGGCAGGCTTTGTATACCAAGGTCTACTGGCAGCTACTGATCATCAACAGTGTGCCTTGCACAGGAATGGAAAACACAGAAACATTATATAACAGGGCATACTGTTCTGTGCAATAAGCTGAGGCTTATGCTACCCTGAAACAGATCATGTTTTGGCGCAAGCAGCAGAAATTAGGAGTGACACAATTTTCTCACATGGCCTCAGTGATGACCGCTTGACATTGGAAAGAGGACTCAAGTTATCAGAAAATATGCTGAAAAAGGATCTGAATCTATCTAAAGACAAACTGGTAAAACCCTGACCTTCAGAACTTCACAGCCTGAGTGTGATCTTCCCCTGTTCCTCAATTCCTATGTGACCTTGGAAAAGTTCATTAACATCTTTGAATATCATGTTTTTCTTCTGTAAAATGGACACATTGTAACCTACCCCAGACTTCCAGTTGTGAGCAAAGAGAGTAGGCATTGTTTTCTCTATTCCTCCCACTAAGTCCAACTAAAACTCCTGGACATTAGATATAAAACTAATAAAAGACTCTGAAAGGTGCCGAGAAAAAGGCGGACCAACCAGGGACCTCAGCACTCAAGGAAGGACACGGTGGTGAGGGCCACGGTTTCCTTTTTGCCCCATTTGTCCCAGACTTGGAGCTGAAGAAGACGGCAACCCCAAAACACAAATAAGCACAGACAAAAAAATTAAAAATAAAAATAAACCTTGCTCGCACTAGCCAAAGGACCAGGAAAGCGGAAATCTAGCAAGGTAAAAAACTTTCAGACGGTCACCACTGTAGTCCAGCCCAGATAGCCCGGAAAATGCTGTGGCCCCACCACCATCCACTCCAGAAAAGACAAAGTGGGGAGCCTAGACTTCCACCCTTGCAAGGTCGTGATGGGGGCCCTACCACTACCACCAGAAGCAGAAAGCCACTAGGGAGCCAAGGCTTTTCGTATCACCAGGCAATAACAAGCTCTCTCTCCCACTGCATCTGTGGGGACCAGGGGGTGAGTCAGAACTTCCACCTCCACCTGGCAGGAGCGAGGTCTGCCCCTCCTCCTCAAGGGGGTGAAATCAGAGCAGGCCTAGTGGAGAGTCAGGAATTTCCTCATACCCCCCTATAACAAGGCCACCCCATAACTGTGTCAGTAGAGACCATCTGGGAAGATTTAACTCCCACCCCAACCCAGAGCTGAAGAGGAGCCCCCACCTAACCACGGGTGTCAGTGGGGGATGGATGGCGGGCCTGGACATCTACCTCTACCAAGCAGAATGAAGTAGCACCCTACTCCCCCTGCCAGAGCAGAGTCAGAAAAGGTGAACTCTGACGTAAACTCTAGGCTCTGTGTGATGATGGTGTATCAGTGTAATTTCACCAATGGTAACAAACGTGCCACCTTGGTGGAGGGTTTTGTAAATAAATTTTTTTATTGATTGATTTCAGAGAGAGGGAGAGAGAGAAACATTGACTTATCATTACACTTACTTATGCATTTATTGGTTGTTTTTTGTATGTGCCCTGACTGCGGGTCAAACCCACAACCTTGGTGTATCAGGATGACCTTCTCAGCAACCAGGCTAGCTGGCCAAGAACTGGTGGAAGATTTTGACAATGAGACAAGCTATGCATGTGTGAGGCAAGAGGTATATGGGAAATCTCTGTACATTCTGCACAATATTGCCGTGAACTTAAAACTATTCTTAAAAATCAAGTTTATTTTGAAAGGGAGAAAAAGAAAAAAGAGAGAAAGAAAGGAAGGTAGGAAAGAAGGAAGCGAGCAGGAATATTTAAAATAAAAACAGACAGGCTTAACACCAATTCTATACAGACATATTCTTTTTTATTGCACTACATTTTCTTGTGCTTTGAGGATACCGTATTGCGTCGCTTTTAACAAATTGAAGGTTTGTAGCCACCCTACCTCAAGCAAGTCCATTGGCCCCTTTTTTCAAATGACTCACTTTGTGTCTGTGTGTCATGTTTTGGTAATTCTCACACTATTTCAAATTTTTTTATTATCATTATATTTGTTATGTTGATCTGCTATCGGTGAGCTTTGATGTTACTATGGTAACCGCATTGGGGCTCCCTGAACCACGCTCGTGCGCCACGGTGAACTTCACCTGTGACCATTCTGTGTGTTCTGACTGCTCCCCTGACCAGCCATTCCCTGTCTCACTCCCTCTCCTCGGGCCTCTCTGTTCCCTGAGACATAACAACATTGAAATCAGGCCACTTAATAACCCTCAGATGGCCTCTAAGTGTTCAAGTGAAAGCAGGAGTTACAAGTTTACATCAAAAGCTAGAAATAATTAAGGTTATTGAGGAAGGCACAATGAAAGCCAAGATAGGCTGAAAGCTAGGCCTCTTGTGCCAAACACTCAGCCAAATTGTGAATGCGAAGTAGAAGTTCTTGAAGGAAATTAAAAGTGCTACTCCGGTGAACACACAAATGATTTTTTAAAAAAGTGAAACAGACTCATTGCTGACATGGAGAAAGTTTTAGTGATCTTGTCAGAAGATCAAACCGGCTATAACATTCCCCTAAACTAAGCCTACTCCAGAGCAAGGCCCTAACTCTCTTCAGTTCTGTGAGGCTGAGAGAGGTGAGCATCCTGCAGAAGAAAAATTTGACACTAGCAGGGGTTGGTCCATGAGGTTTAAGGAAAGAAGCTGTCTCCATAACATAAAAGTACAAAGTTAAGCACTAAGTGCTGATGTAGAAGCTGCAGTAAATTATCCAGAAGATCTAGCTAAGACAATTGATTAAAGAAGGTGGCTATACTAAACAAATTTTCAGTGCAGATGAAACAGCCTTATATTGGGAGAAGATGCCATTTAAGATTTTTATAGCTAAAGAAAATAATGCCTGACTTGAAAACTTCAAATGACAGGCTGGCTCTCTTGTTAGGGACTGATGCAGCTGGTGACTTTAAGTTGAAGCCAGTGCTCACTTACCATTCTGGAATTCTAAGGGCTCTTAAGAATTTTGCTAAATCCACTCTACCTGTGCTCTATAAATGAGACAACAAAGTCTGGGTTTTAAGCCCACTACTGAGACCTAGCTCAGAAAAAAATCTTTTCAAAGTATTACTGCTTATTGACAAGGCACATGGTCACCCAAGATCTTGAGCATAGATGTACAACAAGATTAATGTTGTCTCCATGCCTGCTAACCCAGGGTCCATTCCAGAACCCACAGATCAAGGATAATTGGAACATCTGAGTCTTATGAAGAAATATATTTCATAAGGCTATATCTGCTGTACATGGCGATTCCTTTGATGGATCTGGGCAAAGTAAATTGAAAATCTTCTGGAAAGGATTCTCCATTCTGGATGCCATTAAGAACATTAATAATTCATGAAATGAGGCCAAAATACCAACATTAACAGGAGTTTGGAAGAAGTTGGTTCTAACCCTCAGGGATGACTCTGAGGGAGTCAAGACTTCAGTGGAGGAAATAACTGCAGATGTAATGAAAACAGGAAGAGAATGTGAAGTAGAAGTGGAGCCTGAAAATGTGACTGAATTGCTGCAATGTCACAATAAAACTTTAATGGATGAGGAGGTGCTACTTACAAATGAGCAAAGAAAGTGGTTTCTTGAGATGGAATCTACTCCGGATGAAGATACTGTGAAGATTCTTGAAATACCAACAACAGATTTAAAATACTACATTCCCTTAGTTGATAAAGTAGCAGCAGCAGGGTTTGAGAACACCGACTCCGGTTTGGGAAAAGTTCTATTGTGGGTAAAATGCTATCAAACAGCATCACATGAGAAATAATTTGTGAAAAGAAGAGTGAATGGATGTGGCAAACTTCATGATTGTCTTAATTTAAGGAATAAGTAGCATAATGTTGAGTAATAAAAGCAAGTCTAAGAAGACTGCATTCAACATGATATACTCTTTTTTTAAGTTTCAAAGACAAATAATATATTGACATGTGATACATACATATGAGATATACATATGTATACATATAAAACTTCTTTAAAGCAAGGCAATGGCGCACACAAGATTTAGGATAGCTATTGCCTTCAAGGGAAACAGG
Organism: Micronycteris hirsuta; assembly: GCA_004026765.1. Lineage (NCBI taxonomy): Eukaryota > Metazoa > Chordata > Mammalia > Chiroptera > Phyllostomidae > Micronycteris > Micronycteris hirsuta. The sequence goes on from PVJI01003413.1 coordinate 102,041, forward strand.
TAGAGGGGGCGGGGCGCTGGCAGGAAGAGAAGCACGTAGGTAGAGAGAATGAACACGTAGGTTAGTGTTCATTCTTGAGACAGGTGATCAGTTAAAAAAATGTTTAATATTTTTAAAGGACTTTTAAAAATAAACTATTTAGATGTTAACCAAAATGAATCTGGTATAGTAATTTTAATAGTAGACAAAAAATGTAGAAAATGAAAAACCTCATATGGGATAAATAGGAGTGTTATACATTGGAATGAGGAACAAGAAATCAAGAAGATTTAATGACCATGAACATATATGTACTTAGTAATAGTAAGCTTAAAAATATATGGTATAATAACTGACAGGACAATAAAATTAATCAATTAATCTACTTAAGGATTTTAAGTCACCATTTTCAGAAATAGATAGTCTAAGTAGAAAAAAAAAAGAACAAAGATATAGAATATTTAATTCTAATTCTCAGACTAAAACTAAAAAAAAAAAAAACCTTACTAAATATAAATGCAAAATTTATATAACCCATTCCAAACTGTGAATTTGGGGATTTTCAGAGCTGTCCCTTTTTCTTTTCGCACATTTTAACATTTAGCCTTGAAAAACTAGAATCTGCTAGCTCTGGTGAAAAGTCTTAGCAAGTTAAGGAGCAAATATTTCCTCTTCCCCCTGAAGCTGCCAGAAAAGCACAGAATATTCTGCATCATAAAACTGGCCTGACAACTTTAATTCTAACAAAGATTTGTAAGACATCCAGACTTTAGAAACTGTTTTTATATCCCAGGGAAATAGTTCCTCATCTCTAAAAGGCTTATAATGCTGATTGGTTGTTTTATAATACGTTGCCTCGGAGATAATATATAAAATGGCATCTTAAAGATATAAATACTTGTTGACTTTCCATGTTAAGCCAGAAAGAGACCACTGGCACTTAACATGCCTAGAGAAAACAGGTAAAATGACTTTTAGAATTCTGTTTTACACAGAATTTGATTGAAGATCTCATCTTAATTAAATAAATGAATAATGCTTGGGTTAAACAGAAAGTCATGGGGGAATTATAAGCTTCTTAGAACTGAATGGCTATGAAAATGCTCTATATCAAAATCTATGATCCCTGTCTGGTGTGGCTCAGTGGATTGAGTGCCAGCCTGTGAACCAAAGGGTCGCCAGGTCAATTCCCAGTAAAGGCACAAGCCTGGGTTGCAGGCCAGGTCACCAGGAGGGGGCGCTCAAGAGGCAACCACACATTGATGTTTCTCTCCCTCTCTTTCTCCCTCCCTTCCTCTCTCCCTAAAAATAAATAAATAGAATCTTAAAAAATAAAAATAAATAAATAAATAAAATCTGTGAAATATACCTAAATAATATTTAGAAAGAAATTTGTATCTTTGATTATACTGAAGGAAGGTTACAAATTATTTCTCCTCTTATTCCTCTACCTTTCCCCTCCATTTTTTTCCTGCCTTTTTTCCCTAAACAATTCAGCCCTAAATTTATTAGATGAGCCCAAGAGAAGCTGAGATCCACATCATAAGATGGGGAGAGGGTGAGCCGTGGTGGCCCAGAGCAAAGAGCTGACCCCTGAAGAAGGTTACAAGGCAGGTGTCTACACAGGGGAGGGGCTCAACTCAGACAAGCAGTGTAAGACGTCATCTCCACCCTGACGGCTCAGAGTCACAGCCCCAGCAGGGTGAGGACGGCACCCCCGGGGAAGGGTGGCCTGGCCTGCGAGGACAGGAATGGGTAGAGTAGGGAAGGCAGCCCGCAGGGTGGGTGTGGTAGCAGGGATGCAAAATTGGTTACATAAGGGGGATTAATCAAATAAGTAAACAAAGGGTATCCTGGAAGTCTTCATGCAATTTTAAGCTTTAATAACTCAACCATAAATTCTACAAACTTATTAAAATTAGTTTTAATGTTGGAATATTGAAATTTCTTCTACACTTATTTAGCTTTGTAAACTTTGAAGGCTATTTAATTTAAAATTTTGTTTCAGTCACTCTGATTGAAGTTGGTAAAGGTTGACTAAAACAGAATAAAACGTTAAATGTATTCAAAATTTGCAAAAATAAATAAGTATAAAAGAAATTTGAAAAATTAAACTTGCAAATGATGATGGAAAGGAAAAAAGCTAGATTATACCTGTGATGTTGGACTGGAAATGAAGATGCTTGTGCAAAATCATGGTTCTCAATTTATAAATACAGAAATTAACAGATGTGTATGAGTGACAGAGAGAAAGAGAGGAGGGAGCGAAACGGGGAGGGGAATACAAATATTCCCCAACACCGTCCACAAAGACTGGAGACAGACAGTATTACCCCAAATCAGTGGGCGTACCTAGCACCCAGATAATACCATTCTCCATTAAACGGAACCAAGACTGCTTGGCAAAACGGCTGAATCGGGGCTGGGACAAGGCAAATGCAAAGATGGTCTGGATCGCATTGTTGTGTCAGAAAGCAAGGAAGCCCTCGAAGATTGAAGGAGACATGTAAAAGAATACATATGCTAGCTTGAGAGGACTTCCACCGACCAACAGGGCATATTTTGAATGCCAAAATAAATGATAAATAATATCTCACTGAAAAAAATTGGCAGAATTAGTTCATACAGCTATAAACGTAAATAAATTGAAAGGCGGATGAGAAATGGGTGAATTGCATAGCTTTTTGCATAGGTTCAAAGAATCTCCACAAAATATTTATCAAATAAAATGGGAGAAAGAATTACTTCAAAGTGGAGAAGCAGGGCAGAAGTCACATTAACTGAGCAATCAAAGTCTGCATCATTAGTAATGGGACAAACATTACTCATATGCCACCTGGTAGGACCCAAGGAGAACAGAAAGCCAGTTCAGTGGTGTTACCACCAAAGATACATAACCTGAACCTAATCATGAAGAAACATCAGACAAATCCAAATTGAAGGACATTCTATCAAAAAGATAAAATAAAACAAAAATTTGAAAACCTTGCCTGTAATCTTCAAAAGAATCAAGGAAATGAAAGTCAAGGAAAAACTAAGGAATTGTTCTAAATTAAAGGGACATGACCATTAAATGCAGTGCATGATTTCCACATTGGTCTCTGTCGTTTTAAAGGACATTATTGGGACAATTTGTGAAACTTGAATGGAGTCTGGATTGAATGGTAGTGATATATCAATGTTATTTTCATTAATTAAATGGTTGAATTGTAGATATATAGGTGAATTTCCTTGTTTATTAGAAATAAACAATATACAAGACTACTTATTTCTCTGGTTTTCTGTCAGCAATAGATGTTATTGACTTTACATTTTTTCCCAGTATGATAGATATTAAGTGATATCTCACTGTTAATTTAATTTTCATTTCCTGACTGCTTGTGAGTTCGATCTTTCATATGGTCATTGTAACTTGGGAGAAAAACAAATAAACATAGATGCACACATGTACATACATGTATAATACAATTTCTGAATTTCTAGTCCTATTTGAGATGTTTTCCATCCCTAGATTGTAGATTATTTTCGTACATTCTCCTACAGAATTTTCATTATGGTTTCTTTTCTTCATTTACACTTTAAACAATCTTAAAATTATATTCCTATATAAGGGTCCAATCTTACCTTTTCCTAGATTTCTACTACATTTAGTATTAAATAATTCTAACTTCTCCCAACACAGTAAAATAGCAGTTTATTGCATTTTAAATTCTCTCTATGCTAAGATCTATTTCTGTATTCTCTATTTCGAGGGAGGCAGGGAGGAAGTCACGAATATCTTCACAGACGTAGTCCAAGGACCCATCCCAAGGCCAGAGTCAGAACCACGAATCACACCTCACCCACAGAGAAAAACGCAGTAGAAAGTCTTTCCTGACAAGGATGACGTGACACCACGAGTATACCACCGATTTAGAGAAAAGGAAGCCTGTACCTGGCCCTCTAGAGTACTGCATGCTTGCAGGGCAGAGAGACCACTTTCAAGCAGAAAGCACTTAACGTAATGACAGGCTGGGAAACACAGTTATCTCCTCTCTCCTCGAACCCCACTGCAAGCAGGGAAATGGCTGCCAGGGTCAGCTGTAAGCTAAGGTGGCACTGAACCAGCAGCCAGAAGGAACCTGCCTATTTCAACATATCCTATTGAGTCATATTTCCTGACTGCTTGTGAGTTCGATCTTTCATATGGTCATTGTATGGGAATGCGTTTCCAGAGCATCTGACGAATGATGCTAAGTGTCTGGGAACGGCAGACTGACAGGCAACCCATCAGTTCCTGATCTGCTTGAGCATCTGAGCGGTACTTTCCTTTGGTCCTGTCAAGAGCACCTGTCTGCCCGTAGATGAGAAGCAAGAATGGATGTTTAAAAAGTGAAAGCAGGCAGTGGGTGCCTGGAACTGTGCACAGTACCAACCCCTATAGAGACTATGTTTTTCCTGTACCTAAGACCAAGTTTAATTTATAAATTCAGTAAAGTAAGAGATTAACAACAGTAACTAAAAATAAAACAGAACACTTCTAACATTATAGTGCAATAAGAGTTATGTACAAGTGGTCTCTCTCTTTCTCAAAATCTCTTACTGTACTGTACTTACTCACCTCTTCACTTGAAGCACTTTATAGCTTCTCTTTGGCCTATCCGAATTGCCAGCATCATTACTCTTGCTCTTTGAGACCATCACTCGGTAAAATAAGGATTACTGGACCACAGACAGTTGGTCTGATAACCGAGAGGGCTACTAATTGACTACCAGGCAGAGAGCGGACACAGCGTGGAGACGCTGGCAGAGCAAAGTGAGTTGCGCCAGATTTTATTACTACTCAGAACAATTCACAATTTAAAACTTACGAATTGTTTATTTCCGAAATTCTGAAAAGTGAGGGGGAGGGAAAGGAAGATAAAGTAGTACTCTCATCATAACAAAGAAGTAGGTATTTTGCTGATTTTTATACAATTTTAAAGCAATAATTTATAAAATAAAAACATCGAGCCACAATTATTTATATTACCAAATTGATGAGGGGGGATTTCTCCTTACTGTAATGTTCCTGCTAATAAACAAAACATGAGTCATAGACTAATCTTCAGCCCCTAATAAGGTAATGGATCTAGCTAGACATTGATCATCAATGGCTGCCAGTCATTGTGTCTCAAAATGGAAGAGCAAAATATAACCTACCAGCTGTCTTGACAAAAATTTATCTTAAATCTGATCAAGCTCTAGATCAAGCTACCTGTTTACAGAAAATATAGGAAGTAGAAGAACATGATAAATGATATACAGGGATGCACTGGTATTATTGATAGATTCTAATTTAAACACAATAGTTACTATATATTTAATCATTCATTCATTCATTTCTTTCAATGAGTAATAGTGTTATGTTTTTTACTATAGTCCTTACTTTTTAAAGCCATATCTAAAATACCTAGGGATAATATAACGTTGTGATGGGGATTTGCTTGAAGGGTGAAAGTAAGGGTATAGTAAGGCTGGCCATGAGTCGATCATGTTGAAACTGGGCAATGAATATGAGGTCCATGGTATTAGTTGTTCCAGTTTGGCATGTGTTTGATGTTTTCTATAACAAAAAATTAGAGAGAGGAGTTGAGGAGGCTACAACTGTGGGTTTATTTTTTTTTATAAACAACTTTTTTTTTAAGATTTTATTTTTATTTATTTTTAGAGAGAGGGAAAGGGAGGGAGAAAGAGAGGGAGAGAAACAGCAATGTATGGTTGCCTCTCACATGGCCCTCACGGGGACCTGGCCCGCAACCCGGGCATGTGCCCTGACTGGGAATCAAACCGGGACCGCTTGGTTCCCAGCCCGCATGGGTTTATTTTTAAGAACAGCAAGATAGGAAGTAATCTGCCACTTCACAGGACCCTGACCAGTCATGCTGTAGACTCCCTAATTGGCTACCCTAACCTTGATCTTGAATCCTTCTTCTGTGCTCAAACTCCTTTTTGCTATTAGCTTTTAACTTTGGAAATGCATCCTTGACTTACTCTTATCCCAGACCATCTGGCTGATGGACCCTAACTTTGTTACTATTGCTGGGTAAAAATCATTCCAAAATGTGGTGGGTTAAAACAATGATGATCATTTTTTTATTATCTCTTATGGTTCTGGGGGTTAACTAAATTGAGCTGGGCAGTTCTATACTGAGAATATGTCATGTGGTTACAATCATGAGGTGATTGAGGATAGAGTCCTCTGAAGGCATCTTCACTCACAAGTCTGACCATCAATACTAGCTGTTGGTTGAGATGTCAGCTGAGGCTGTCAGCCAGAACACCTACATGTGGGCTGTGCGTGTGACCTGGGCTTCCTCATAGCATGGCAGTGAGGTTCCAAGTGAGGCATAGCATGGCAGCTAGCCTCCCAATATATCCCAGGTAGTAATTCTATCCTCTGTATGACCTAGTCTAGGAAACATCACTTCAACCACAGTCACTGGGTATGCACATTCAAGGGGAGAAAAAAGTAGGTCCCAGCTCTTAATGGAAGGAATGTCAATGTCACATTGGAAAATGAGCATATGGAAGGGAGATCTTGTTGCAGCCATCTTAAAATTTCAATCTGCCATACCTTGGATCCCCCTTCATATGCACATTTGTTTCTCTGGCTTCACCAGTTTCCAATTATCAGCAAGCCAAATAGCACTTTTTGACTTACAACTATCATCCATCTGGTCCTGCTCAGCTTGAAGGTTCCCTGTGGCACCAAAATTCACATCATTCCAGCACAGGTGCTGCCTGCTCCCAGACTTCTTCCTCTGCCCCTGACTCCTTACCACAGCTCCTCCCTCCTCTCTTGCCCCAAAATGTATAAGGACACAACATTAGCAGGTAACAATGGTCATATACTCTTAAAAATATTCCACATTTACACATCTGACCCAAGGATTATAAACAGGAAGAAATGAAATGATAGTAATAAATATGTTGAATTAAAATTTAAAAGTATTCAATGATGGCATGTTTTGGGTGTTGGTTTGTATCATTTTTACATAAGGGACAACAGAAGTACTCAATGCCAGAATACTGGAAAAGCTCTTATTTTTTAAGTACCAAGTAGGAAAAAAAAAAGCATTCTGCACAAAAGATTGCTGTCACCAGAAACACTGTGGCACCCTCTGCTGTCAGGAAACAAAGTTTAAAGGTAACCTGAATCCATTTTCCCTGCAGGATTTGCCACCATCCTTGTTCCGTAGGCTGCCAGTCATCTTATTCAGAGGTAAAAGCATAAATCAGAGAAGAAAGAAAAGTATGGTACTTAATTCGGGCAAGATGGTGAAGGTGAAGAATGAACATCCAATCAGTGTGTGTAGCTGAATGGTAATAAGTAGAGAATATTAAGAGGTAGCAGACATGAGAGATGTCCTAATATAGCTCTCTTTGTCTAAACCCTTTATAGAAGTAGGACTTCTGGCCAAGATGGAGGCATAGGTAGACACTCTTTGCCTCCTCACACAACCAAAGAAGGCTCTCAACTAACTTAAAAACAAAAAATATCCAGAACCGCCAGAAAAATCAAACTGTATGGAAGTCTGACAACCAAGAATTTAAAGAAGAATATTCATCCAGACAGGTGCAACAAGACAGGGAGTAAAAGCAGTTCTACCTAATACACAGAAGTGAACACAGGGAGGCTGTAAAACTGAGGAGACAAAGAAATGTGGCCCAAACGAAAGAACAGATCAAAATTCCAGAAAGAGCTAAGCAAAATGAAGATCAGCAACCTATCAGATGCAGAGTTTAAAACACTGCTGACAAGGATGCTCGGAGAACTCACTAAGTACAGCAAATGCATAAGGGAAGAAATGAAGGCTACACTAGGTGAAATAAAGAAAAATCCACAGGGAACCAACAGTGAAGGGAAGGAAGCCAGGGTTCAACTAAATGATTTGGAACATAAGGAAGAAAGAAATAGTCAACCAGTACAGAATGAAGAAACAAGAATTCAAGAAAATGAGGAGAGAATAAGACTTTGAGACAACTCCAAACATGCCAACATATGAATCATAGGGATACCAGAAGAAGAAGAGGAAAAGCAAAAAACTGAAAACTTATTTGGTACGCCAAGACAAAAAAAACAGCCCAAATGAAAGAACAGATCAAAGCTCCAAAAATAGAACTAAGCAATGAAGAGATAGCCAACCTATCAGATGCAGAGTTCAAAACACTGGTAATTAGGATGCTCAAAGAAATGGTTGAGTATGATCACAAAATAGAGGAAGAAGTGAAGGCTATGCAAAGTGAAATAAAGGAAAATGTGCAGGGAACCAACAGTGAAAGGAAGGAAACTGGGACTCAAATCAACAATTTGGAGCACAAGGAAGAAATAAACATTCAACCAGAACAGAATGAACAAGAATTCAAAAAAATGAGGAGAGGCTTAAGAATCTCTGGGACAACTTGAAACATCCCAATATCCTACTCATAGGGGTGACAAAAGGAGAAGAGAAAGAGCAAGAAATTGAAAACCTATTTGAAACAATAATGGAGAACGTCCCTAATCTGGCAAAGAAAATATACTTCCAGGAAGTCCCGGAAGCTCAGAGAGTCCCAAGGAAGTTGGGTCCAAGGAAACACACACCAAGGCACATCATAATTACATTAGCCAAGATTAAAGATAAGGAGAGGATCTTAAAAGCAGCAAGAGAAAAGGAGACAGTTACCTACAAAGAAGTGCCCATAAGACTGTCAGCTGATTTCTCAAAATAAACCTTACAGACAAGAAGAGACTGGCAAGAAGTATTCAAAGTCATGAAAGGCAAGGACCTACATCCAAGAATACTCTATCCAGCAAAGCTTTAATTTAGAATGGAAGGACAGATAAAGTGCTTCCCAGATAAGGTCAAGTTCAAGGAGTTCATCATCACCAAGCCCTTATTATATGAAATGTTAAAGCAACTTATCTAAGAAAAAGAAAATGATCAAAATATGAACAGTAAAATGCCAACAAACTCACAATATCAACAACTGAACCTAAAAACAAAAACAGAAACAAAAACAAATGAAGCAAACAACTAGAACGGGAACAGATTTGCAGAAATGGAGATCACATGGAGGTTGTCAGTGGGGAGGGGGAGGGGGAGAATGAGGGAAAAGGTACGGGGAATAAGAAGCATGAATGGTAGGTATGAAATAGACAGGGGAAGGTTAAGATCAGTACAGGAAATGGAGAAGCCGAAGAACTTACATGTACGACCCATGGGCATGAATTGAGGTGGGGAAATGCTAGTGGGAGGAGTGGTACTGGGCAGAGGGGAATAAAGGGGAGGAAAAAAATGAGAAAACTGTAACAGCATAATTAACAAAATATATTTTTATATTTAAAAACAAATCCGTTAATCTTCACAAAATAGACCAAAAGAAATATATCAAGTCACAAAGAAAACAGCCAAAAGAAAGAGAAACTAATTCTGACAAATATTACTCTTTGCCTAGGACATCAATATGATTTGATTGAAAAAGAAAAAAGTGCATAGATTACACCAGCCAGCACTGCTTCACTCTTAAGATGAGAGAGTGGAAACTGGATCTTCCTTGGTGCCACAGACCACCAACCATAGAGGTCAGGGCAGCTTTAGAGTCTATACCAGGTAGACGTTATTTATCTGCAAGTTACGTCATTTAGCCCACACAATCTGACCAGATCCATGTTACCTTCCATCCAAAGGATGCCAGGACAGCACGTCCTTCTCAGGGTTTTGGAACAGGGATTCCTCCACATTCTTGTCTCAGCTAATCAATTCTACCCTCTTGGGAAGTACAGTTGATCCTTGAACAACATGAGGTTGAACTGCATGGGTCTATGTATCAGAGGGTTTTCTCAATTGACCAGTGTTGTTCATGAGTCAAGAGGAAGCTGAGAATAGAGCACATGCAGAGGACTTGCTGATATAATACCTGGATTTTCAACTGCATAGCCGGTCCAGGACCATTACCCCCGCATTGTTCAAAGGTCAACTGCATTAGAAAGCAAACCTCCATCCTTCTCTCCTTGACTTCCCTATTTATCCCACCCCATCAGAGGCGTTACCTGATAGTGGCGAGATTTGGGGAAAACTCATTGCACATGTGTAGCCTAAGCCCTTTCTAGGGTGCAGCCATGACCCCGGCAGCTGCAGTATTTAGGACTCACTACCCTCCTCTCCAGGGCAGAGCCTCCCCGACAGACAGGTCTGTAGTCAGTGACTGTACTGGTAAATTCAACTTAGAATAAGGAGGAGCAAACTCAATTTAGCCTTGGTTTCAAGCCACAATCTCCTTTCCCCATTAGCAGTGATATCTTACTCCCAAGTTTACTTCTCAATTGATTCAGAACTCTGAAGGCATATAACCCTTTAAAACTTTAAGAGAAGGCACAGATCTTAAGTTCCATATCAGGCACACACCACTTTTTCTAAAGGAAATTTGAATTCAACGAGGGAGATTAACATGTAAATAAGCAGAGCAAACTGGAACAAATGCCAGAGACTTCAAGCAAATGTTATGACACCAAGTAGCAGGTGGGGGTTGGAGCGGGGGGGAACAGCAGTGCAGGACAATCAGGGGTGGGTTTCCAAGGGATATTCTTAAGTAACCAGGCTCTAGAAGACCCACAATTGTTTCTTTCCAGACTCGGGCAGGCTCCGCCCCTCAGAGTGCCCACCCAGGAAGAGGAGCCAATGGCCAAGCCCTGCCTAAGCCCACTCTGCAGGCAATGGCTGGAACTGAAACAGCCTCTAGACAGGTTAAAGGGCTGTTCATCATACAGACCGCATTCTGAATGTTGACTCTAAGAAAAATAGGCTATGCAAGAGGAGTGAAAATGGGACAATAGTTGGAAGCAGGTGGGTAGTCAAGGGAAGTTTTGATTCCACTTTGAGTATCGTGTGTGTTTGCCTCTGGGAGGAAATAAGTGCCATCAACCTGATGCTCTGACCCTGATCAGAGGTTTACTGGAATAGATGCTTGGCAGACCTAAGCCGCAAACTCTGGACAAGGGCAATCCTTAATAATTGGGGAATGGTAGGCATTCCAGCAGGGGCCCTGCGTATAACAAATAACAGAGCAGGCCTGTTGACACCCATAAGAATTTAAGCTTAACTACTTATTCTAAAATAGAGAACACATAAGTCACAGGCTGACACACCTCCCAAAGACCACACTTTCATGTTCAAAACCTGGGTGGCAGAACTGAACCTAAAGGTTGTCCAGAAGAGGCTGTTTCTAAGGGCTCCTTACGTATTTAGCCACTTGACACTACTGTTAGAAATCAGGAAAAGCACTGCTGTCACACTACCACACGTCCATTTCACACACACACAACCCCCCCTCACCGCCCCAGGGCCAGGAACAACTTGAGGTCATTTATTCTCACTCATTTTTTTTAATTTATTTATTTTTAGAGAGAGGGGAAAGGAGGGAGAAAGAGAGGAAGAGAAACATCAATGTGTGTTTGCCTCTCATGTGGCCCCCACTGGGGACCTGGCCTGCAGCCCAGCCACATGCACTGACTAGGAATTGAACTGGCGATCCTTTGGTTCACAGCCTGCACTCAATCCACTGAGCTACACCAGCCAGGGCTCTTTTTTTTTTTTAATAACCTGGTACATAACTGGTACAAAATAAAATTTGTTATATGGGCTAAATTCCAGCATGACTTAATTGATTCCAGCCTAGTTTGAGAAAGGTTTGTGATACCATCACATTTTAATTAATATATTCTAGTACTAAACACTGCTGGGGGTCTTTTCAAGGAATTTTTACATATATATGTACATATATTGACTTCTACCAGATTCTTAAATACAGTGAAAACTTGGGAACAAGATTTTTTTTTTAAATCCCATTAGAAATTCAACAAATTATTATGAGCAAGGTATGAGATGATAAGCCTCACTGCGTCCTCAAACATAGGCCCTTTCTCCCACCCCCAGCCCACCTTCTTACCTCTACCTTTGCTACCATCAGTTTCCTGTGTTTGTCTCCCACAAGTCGACTGCTAGAGGACTTTCAGTAGTTTTAGTTGTGCCCCCAACCCCACACCTCCTGTGTCCACAGGAAGCTTCTATATACTGCTTCATATACAATGTCGAAATGAGAGGCAAAAACTGAACCACAGTAAAGGAAATGCTAACTCCTCTAAGACTGCAGCAAGTGCTATAGTGTATGAGAGGGAGAGGCTACAGAGTATTTTGTATGTGAATTACATTCCCAGAGAAGGTAAGCTTTGAGCTGGATTATGAAGAGGCAGGCCTTTGAAATTTTTCTAAGAATTATGGCTCCACCAGGAATCCATGTGTGCAAAGACAAGGAGCGAAAATTCAGAGGTGAGTTTAAGAAATACTGTGTATGTTAAGTGAAAAATAAAACTAAGAAGATGAAATTAAAACAGATATTGTAAAGATTTCAAAGTGAGGAATCTGGACTTAATTAAATGCACAGTTGGGAACCTGTGCTTTATTTTGATCAAAATTATAACAAGTCTAAGCCTAGGAAAACAGTAGGATGGATGTGAACGGAGAGCGTGAAATTGGCTATGAGACAAGCAAGTAGGTATAAAATTATTATGGGAATGAAGAGGGATGTGTAAGAACCAAAAAAAACAGACCTGTCAAAAGGTAGCATATATGCCCTGGCTGCTGTGGCTCAGTAGATTGAGCATAGGCCCATGAACTGAAAGGTTACCAGTTCAATTCCTGATCAGGGCACATGCCTGAGTTAGGGGCTAGGTCCCCTGGTTGGGGGGGTGTGAGAGGCAACCAATTGATGTTTCTCTCCCCCCTTTCCCCTTTGTCTAAAAATAAATAAATAAAATCTAAAAAGGAAGGAAGGGAGGGAGGGAGGAACAAAGTGGCATATAATCCAAAGGATTACATGGATAAACACAAGGTAAAAAATCTACATGAAAATGACAGTAAGAAATAAATTCACTTAGGAAGAAACATTTCGTGAACGTGATACAAACAGCAAATTTTTAAAGAGAACTTAAGTAAAGGTGATTATTTAAAGGTTGCATAGATTAAAATGTTTAACGTCCACCACTTCAAGTTAATTTATTTCAAATTAATTACTACAGAACACCTACTAAGTGCCAGACACTTAATGGGGATGTTGGCTCCTTAGTACTCACATTCATTTTGATTCATGACCAAAATTTTTAAAAATTAAAAAAAAAAACTAAACACATATGCAATATGGAAGTAGGTTTTAGTGAAACCAAGATTGATTTAAAAATCTACAACTCCATAAACCTACTACTACTTCAAACATGAGCTAAAGTTAATACTCTACAGAGCTCCATTTACTGGGTAAGAAAACTCTAGAAACTACAAGAGATTTTTTAAAATAATCTATACACAATTCTTTAATGATAAAAGGGTCTAATGAGCTTTTATGCACTAAGAAATTCAAAAACCAGTTACTGGTTTTTAAAATAAGTACACTAAGATACAAATTCTGTGGCAGGGCGACCTTATTTCAGGGACAGACAATTCTACCATTCCTAAGACCAGACTAAGTATCCAACATTCCTGTAAGCTTTTTAAACATCTCTATGAACAGGAAAAGAATGAGGCTGCCTATTAAAATGTTAACAGTAGTTCTCTCTGAAAGATGAGAATGTGGTGTTTTTTTTTTACCTCCTTCTTACATATTTCCCACAATATGTTGAGTCAGAAAAAGCCAAAAATATTTAAAGCTTTCCATTTTAAGTTATGACATACTGAATGCTAAGGAACTCATGGTGAATGAGAATTGTTAAAGAATTTTAAGCACTGAATTGCCATGTCATGAACAAATCCTTGGAGAAACCCAGGGTACTATAGCCTGGACTGGAAGGGCATTTGAAAACTGCTTCAAGTACATGACTAGATATAATAAACAAGCAATTACATACTAATTCATCATTATTTTGCACAAGTTTGGACCCTGAGTTGAAGATATAAGTAACCAGATTTTGAATTAAGAGATTTAAAAATGGAAGGTCTATCAAATCATGAGCTCCTCCATAATAGATGACTTAGCTACCAATGGCAGTTTAGCAAAACAGAAGTTTCAGTCAAAGGCATTGTTACACAGTGGGTTGGGGGTCATACACCTGGAACTGATTCCCAGTTCCAACATTCAGTACCTGCCATTTACGTGAGCATGTCATGAAACCTTTGAACATCAGCTTTCTCATCTATAAAGTGAAAACGTCTATCCTAAAGAATTATTGTAATGATTAACCAGCGGCCTGATGTATCTGCAGCGTTATGGATGAGAATGTCTACCAAGACAGGATCTGCTTGGGGAGGAACAGTGGCCAACCTCTCAAAGAAGGACCAGGAACCTGTTCCTCAATGGGCTTTTATTGGATTTAATTTGTATAGGAATATAGGGCATGTACGTAAAGCTCATCAATCATTGTCAGGCAACAATGATCAAACAACAGATAACATTCAATGAACTCTGAGGGCTTATTTTGAGTCAGGGTCAAGTAGCTAAAGGGCCATAAAACTTTGGGGAAACAAACTCACTTCACACAGGGACCCTTATCATTTAAATTAAGGGTATTAGCAAAGCAGGTTTCACAGGACTTTATGCATTCTCCCTTAGGCCTGATGTCCCAGGGGGAACCCTCCCTTTCTAGCACAGAGCCTCACCCACCTCCAGCATTGTTTCAGGCTTAAATCAGGTAGGGGAAGTAAGGCAGCCAAGAGATCAGAGTTCTTGCAGACAGAAAGAGGACTCAGGCTACGTCAAAGCTGAGGGGCAAGGATCCATCACCCCTTTTCTATAGGCCCCCAAGTCCTTCCCCGGGGGCCCCTTAGTGACCATTCCTGTCTTAGGTCGTTCCTCCCTTGAGGAATCTTACCTGTCATTGGCTAACTGGCCATGAGCTTGGGGCCAAGCAGGGTGAGGTGAAAGGGGACAGAGGCGGTGCCCCTACATGGAAGATAAGCTTTGTCTCCTAAGTGGCTTATGGTCCCCAGGTCTTTTTACTCAGCCTTAGCCATGGCGGAGGGTTTGGGAGGGGGGATTACAGCTTCTGAAACCAGGCAGGGCGATTCCCAACAATTAACACTAATGCATAAGCCTGACACACAGCAGATTCTCAAAACACAGAGCTTTGGTTATATACTCACTCCTACTCAAAGATTCAATAAATTATGATTAAAAGCGGTAATATGACTAGTTTAATAGGATGTGATAACGGAAACAAAAAGTATTAGAACTAGAAAACTTGTCTTTCCTTATCTGTATACCAAGTGGTAACACCTAGCAAGTTATCCCACCCCCTCCCTAAATCAAGATGGGCACTTGCTGCTCTGCCCAGGCCAAGGAGATGGATAAAGGGAGAGACCACAAGAAGAGTAAAATACAGAAGACAGAAAGGCAAGACAGAGAAGACCTGGGCCCAAAACTGAAAATCCATGCTGCTGCCTTTATACAGGTAAAGAAATTTCAATAAAAGAAGAAATAAATGTACTAGAAATGTTAGGAACTCTAGTTATAACACTGTCTTCCTTATTCACAAAAGATTCAACTAGCTCGAAGTTAGAAATATAGTTAAGTGTTGACTGATAAGAACACATTTTACCTCCTAATCTAAAACTTTTTATGAACAAGCTAAGTTGGATACTGGGATACTACTATAAAAGTTCAGGATCAACCATTATCATGTGCATTGGTCCTGAACTAAGAGGTATACTTAATCCCATTACATGAATCCAAAAAAGTGTTATAAAATCAGAGATCTTGCCAGGAATGTGCCCTTTCTACTCATCTAGCTACTTTCAAGCATTCAGGAAAGAATGAATCCAACCACTTACCACAAAGACAACCACTACACACATAAAGAAAAACAAGGAAAAAGAATGGACCACCATAAGGGCAGGGATTTTTGTCTATACTGTTCTCTGTTATCTCTACAGCACAAAGTAGTTGCTCACTAAATACTAACAGAATAAATTATTCTTTGAACAAATAATTTTGGGCAACCAAAACAAAATTATTTTCAATGTTGATGGTTTTCTTAAGGCTTGGAAGAGTTCTGTTATTTTACATTTTTTTCAACTACTCTTATGGAAGAATACCTAAAAAAAAAAAGAAAGAAAGAAAAGAATATTTCTTTTACATTATAAGATTATATTGCCCTAATTGAGCCAAAAACTGACAGCCTTGGAAAAAACTTTCTATGAAACACTGTTTCAATAAAATTTTATTAGCAGTTATCATGTCAAAATTCACATTTAAAGATCCAAAGGACTGTCTTAGAAAATTCTAAAGCATATGTAGATAGAATTTAACAGTAAGATAGAACATACCCTTATTATAGCACAGCCCTTCAAAGGCCAGGAACAATACTGAGAATTAAGTACAGTTCTGTCGACTAGAAATGACTCTGCGTGCACAGTGCCACTTAAAGCAAAGCCCCACGGAAGTATAATACATTTCTATGGATGTGAATTTCAGTGGCAACGTCACTGGCTTCCAAACAACTGACACTAAAGGAATTTTCAGTCAAAACACAGCACAGTGGCTTTCATTAAACAAAGAGCTATGACAATTCTATAAAGAGACCCTGAACCCTCACGCATTTGTAATGTGACTTTATGCTGTGACACTAGTACAAAACCCACCGACTCTAACGCATAGACCCGGACACACGATGACAACAGGATACTAAATATAGCCTTTTCTATCAGAAAATGCTGAGTTTTCCAGTGCAGTGCAGGCTGGTCATTGCTGATCTAGTGAAATTCTACACCCTCCGGCTTGAGCAGTGTTGTAGGAATCACAAATATTGCACTTCATGCCCAATATATGGAACTGCACTGTAGATCTTCCGTTGCAATCATTGCAGAGAATCTAAAAATGAAGAGATGAATTCAAATTAAGTATATCAAACCTTATAAAGTGACAGTGTCTGCTCAAAAACAATTCCTCAAAAATCATATTGAAGATGTGAAAATACATACATAAAAGTCTAAACATTTCCGTAAGTAGAAATACCCTTTTGTTGTTGTTGTTCACGGAAAGCTCTAAGGCTGCTTTGAATTCAGAGAATGTAAATGTGGACTTGTGCCAAGAAGTCAAATTTAAAATAGCTCCCAAGCAGTACATAATAGTACTAGCATGGAAATTAACACAGGCATAATCAGATCATCATCTATATAGATGCTCCGAGACTTACAATAGGGTTACATCCTGATAAATCCATGATTTAATATTGTAAGTCAAAAATGCATTTAATACACCTAACCTACTTACTGAATGTGTATTGCTTTTGCACCACCATAAAACTGAAAAACCGTAAGTCAAACCATTGTAAGTCCAAGTCTATCGGTACTTGCAATTCAAAATAACATACATGAATTTTTATTATTTTCATCGACACTTAGAAAATGTTAGTTAATAAAACAAATGTTTACATACTTATAACACTTTTGCTTATTCCTTAGGGGGCTTTTTTGTTTGTTTTGTTTTTGCAGTGGAGAAATTAGAGTCGCTTTATTGCTAGAATCACACAAGGAGAATGGGAAAGCTATTGCTCAACAGAAGCCCAAACAAACTCCGCAATGGCTTACATCAGAGGGTTTTAAGGACTCAGGAAGAACAAGTATGCAGAAGCGCTAACAGGGCAAGTATTAATTGGAGAAACTTGGAACTCAGCCATTTATGGTAAGGGACTTTAGCAACAGGTCTTCCTGGACAGTCAACCCTCTGCTTCTTATTCTTTAGGTTTGCTACCCTAAATTCCTAGTCTTCTATGCCTCAGGAATGAATTAAAGTTCAAAAGTAGTTCTTAAAGTTGAACAAAGAGAAGCTTTTGGCTCATCCCTAAAATGCCAATAAGATGCCACTTTCAGAATTAATCTTTTCTTGTACTGAGATTCTGAAAAATAAGAAAGGTGTTCACTTGACAACTGATCAATATAATGTGAGAAACGCATTAGCTTTAGAATAGTCATACCATAATAAGTAGAAAACTTCCAAATTTATTCTAAATTACAATTTGGAAATGATTCTCTGAAGAATGTAATCTAAATGTAGAGAATGGGTGAGTGGTTGCCTAGAGCTAGTGAACCAGGGAATGGCTGCTAGTGGGTGCAGGGTTTCTTTCTGGAGTGATGAAAATGTTCTAAAACCGAAGGTGATGATGTCGGTACAACTCCGAGAATATACTAAAAGCACTGAATTATACACTTTAAAAGGATGAGTTGTGTGGTATGTGAATTATAGCTATTAAAGCTGTTATTTTCAAAAGTCCTCTACATGGAACATAGCACACTGTAGCCTCTGGTAAAACATCACATGATTATCAGTTAGTAATCCAAAAGTGATCATTGACCTTACTAACCACTCATTATCTACATGAATTATAAAGTGCTCCAATGTGAATAAAACAAAAAAATAAGTTTATTCGGCTTTCTTAAGTGGTTCTGACCCTTTTATGTATAAGTATATGAATTAAACCGATGGTGTTTAGAAAATTTAGATGTCCAAAAATGATTAAAGCACCAGAAAGCTATGTTGTGTTCTAATTCTGATCTGTAATTCAGCATACCATGCTGAGAATAGACAGCAGCACATCTCAAGAGAAAAGATGATCGTTCTCCATAAGACAAAAGGCACAGAAAAACTTCTATATTTTATGTTGCAGGCTAATAAGACAAAATTTAAAAAGTCTAAGATAGAATGAACAGGGTAATAAATATTTAATACCAAAAGCTATCTTCAAAAATCCGCAAACATGTTTGTGTGGAGTAAATTTAAAATAAGTGAAAATGAAATGACAAACCAGTAATTCACCTCTACTCAGTTACATTAGTGACTGATTCTGGCAAGTGTAAATAATTCAGAATAAAGTTTGTGCCTGCCACCTAGTGTTGGGAAGAACTGCACAAAAGTATTCATAGAACTATTTTTTCCTCATCTTTTAAGTTCAAAATAACTAAAATTTAAAGATTATTTTGCCCATCCTTCCATTAATCATCACATTGCCATCTATGCCAAAGCATTATTTTTTTAGACAGATTTGATCAAAAGGACAAAAATAAACAAGAATATCAACAAGGAATTTGAAAAGTTTCCACTCACATCTACAGTCATGTTCTGATACTCTGACGGCATGGGAGTCTGTGCCACCTCATCGTCCAGCTGTCTCCAGTACCTAGTCATGTCTACGGCAGAGTGCATACACAGCGGGCATCTGTAGCCTCTAGAAGAGAGAGGGCGGTTATTTCCCAACATGCAACTCAGGCATACAAGATACACGCTAACTGTTACATACACCATCTAAGACAGAACATTTACACTATAATAAAAGTTTTCAATTAAATCCTGGCATTTTTTAAATGTATCTCTTTTTTTCTCAGTTCTCTAAAATGGAGAGGAATTAGTCCATAGTCTTTGTAGAATACCCTTTATATTTTAAAAACCAATTAAGCTGCTTTTTAAACAACTTCAATTTCTAAATATATTCAAGTAAAGAAGACACTATATTCTTTCAAATTTGTTCAGATAGTATTTCCTAAAAATTCTGAAAAAGTTTCCTTCTATCTGGTTATCATAAATCAGAACTTCTGCTCATCAATTTGCTGGGCCAAAATACATTTTACAGTGTCCTCTTTCCTAACTCTTTTTATCTCAATTTAACACCCCTCCCCCACCAGAAGTCTCAGCTGTACATAATCTCATCACTAGCTTTCTCTGCAGGTCATTATACTGGGCCAACAAAATGACTTAACAGAATTTTGAGCAAAATGCCTCAGCATTTTTACACAGCTATGACTGCCTCTAGCAGAGACTGTGATCCCTGGTGAGCACAGTCAGAAAATCAGAGGCACCTGTCTCAGTCTGTAGGACTAGGTAACACAGGGACGAAGATGTAGCACTGCGTTGCCCAGTTCCACACTACTCATTTGCCCTACCCATCTGAGGTAAACGTGCCATGTCCAATATACTAACAGCAAATTAAAAAAAAACAGACATCTTACAATTGTAACATTTAAAAATCCCAAATACTCACTCTTTCAACATTTCTTCATAACACGTTCTGGAAAAAAATAACACTATTTCAGTAAAGCAAAAATTATCTCCACTATTTTCAAACATTTTGGAGAAAAGAAACCGAAGTTACTCTACCTATGTAAAAGATGTCCACATGGCAAGACATGAGCAACAACACGAGAGGTGTGAATGTCCTGTAAAAAGAAGTAAGTGTTACTGCTTACATGAAGACAATATAAACAACCAAATATCTTAAATTCAAGAGGGGATATTTCCAAATCAAAAAATATTCTAAGCTTACCTCCAAACATATTGGACAGTTCTGCCGGGAAACATTTTCAATACACTGTTTAAAAGAAAACCTCAAGTTACCAAAAGCTTAACAAGATGTAAATAACAGATATAACAATGTTATTAATAATAAAAACTAACAAATAAAGGACAATATCAATTAACTAAAGATAATTAACATGTAACATGTTTCCTATATGTCAGTCAAGAACAATTTAACTCTCACAACCAATTCAGACTTGGCATATTACCTGAAACAATGAAATGGCCCAATCCATCTTATTCATTATATTCATTTTACAAATATGGAAACTCAGTGAATCAAGACTTATCAAAATTGCAGAGACTACAACATTTGGAATCTTCCCATTTTATATGTGTTTCACTCCAAAGCTAAATTACTTAATAATATTGATAATAATAATAATTCATATTATTGAGATTTTACTACATGCCATATGCTAAATTCATTACCTATACTAGCTTAATTCTCACAATTCTCAATGAAATAAGTGTAATTATTATCCCATTTTACAGATGAGGTACCCAAGGCCTAGCAAAGCTAAATAACTTCCAAAATTACATGCTTGTAAGAGATGGAACTATATTTGAGCTCCAACAGGAGGATACCTCTGGGGTCTGAGTTCTTAACTTGACAAGACAGTGTCTGATTAGAAGATGTGGGGAGGTTTGGGAAAGCACCAAAGCACAGATGATGCCCAGGTTTTTAAAGTCGGCACTAGAGTAGATGGTAGGGCCACTTACTAATACAGACAATAAAAGATAACTGAGAAAAAAACAAACATATCGTAAGAGAAAAGTGTACATAACTTTTGAAAGACAGCATAGCATATTTTGCTATCACCCCAAACTCAAGCCTATACAACCAAACTCAACCCTTTTACCTCAAACAAATTCATAATCTACTAAATAACTACCATAAGCCAGGGCTAAAAACCTTGAAAGTCATGCTTACTCAGCCCCCTTCCTCTTCCATTACACGTGGTCACCACATCCCAGTCATCATTCACCTCATTCTCTCACCACTTTACCGTTTTAGGTCAGTCAGTACCTACTCTCTATTTTAAAACCCTCACTAGTCTCTCCATTCTCTAAAGTCTTATATTAAGACTACAAATAATAGCTTATTTCTTTTTTCCCAAATAATGAAAAGTAATTTTAAAGGGTCTGAGATCATGATATAATTGCTATATCCAGATTTAAAATATTTGTCTAATTATGAAAGAAAATATAAAAATAATTTATGAATTTTCTGGAGTGCTGTGTGCTAACAGGTCACATTGCTCTGTATTTCTCCTATATTGTGCATTTGAAATGCTATTCTTAAAACTAGTACCAATGATAAAAATCCGTGAGTCAATTTAGAAGTTGTTAACAATATACTAATAACTGATATAATTATTCTTACATACTAAAAAAAGGAACAGATCAGATATTCTGAGGCATATAGTTTAAAACGTCTACTACTTAACACTGCTTAGAAATAAAAAGTGACACAGTTGTACTTGGTAATATTGAAAATTAAGACTTATAGATGGACAGCAGAATGACAGCCGGGGGCTGGGGGAGATGGAGGGACTGAGCAAAAAGGAAAAAGGACTCATGGACGTGGACAACAGTGTGGTGACTGCTGGGGGAAAGGGGTATAAGGAACTAAATGGTAATGGAAAAAAATAAAGATTAAAACTAACAAATAAAGGAAAAAGAAAATTAGTATGCTTCCAAACACATAAGGATTTATGCTGGTTTTGAAAAACACTGTTAATACTTTTAAAATTATGCAAGCTAATACCTTGTGCTTTCCTTGGAGATTCATAGCTAGGCATAAGTTACATTTCAAACAGTGGAAAAAATCTTCCTTTGGACCAATCCTAAAAAAACATGTAAAAGCCAAAAGATTAGATTTTTTAAAAATATATTTTATTGATTATGCTATTACAGTTGTCCCAAGTTTTCTGCCTTTGCCCCTCTCCACCCAGTAACCCCCATTCCCTTTGGCATTCTCCCCCTTAGTTCACGCCCATGAGTCATGCATATAAGTTCTTTGCCTACTCCATTTCCTATACTGTTTTTAACATCCCCGTCTGTTTTGTACCTACCAATTTGTGCTTCTTAATCCTGCACCTTTTCCCCCATTCTCCCCCTTCTCCCTCCCAAATTATAGGTAACCCTTCAAAGATCTCCATATCTATGATTCTGTTTCTGTTCTGCTTGTTTGCTTAGAGTTTTTCTGATTAAATTATTGTTGTGAATTTTCTGCCATTTTAATGTTCATAGTTTTTATCTTCTTTTTATTAAATAAGAAATATAATAATGATACAATAATTTTCATATAATAATGGATTGGTGATGATAAACTCCTTTAGCTTTACCTTGACTG